>PVLA01006429.1:0-124382 GCA_004027455.1 Hydrochoerus hydrochaeris | reverse complement strand
GTGGGTGGACAGCACCGTTGGAGCTGGGGACATACTGCCTGGCAGCGTGGAGGCAGTAGAGGTGGCAGATGCAGCAGAGGAGGATGCAGATGGACCTGGCGTGCTGGTAGCCAGGGTACTGCTGTGCCCGGCAGCTGTGGGAGCGGTGGTGATGCTGGCAGGGGAGGTCAGGGCTGTGCTAGCAGGTTGTGTTGTTTCTTTTCTCTGGGGGGTGGGGGAGAAGGCGCTGGTGTGGGGGGCGGTTTCTGAAGTAGTGTCAGAGCCACTAGGGTTCCCTACGCTGCCTGGCTGGGAAGATTGTTTTCTAGTGTCAACAGAGGTGCTGGGGTAGAAGGAAGTGTTTCTAGACCTGGTGGCTGCAGGACTTTGGGCAGAAGTAGAACTTCCATCCTCTCTGACAATCTTAAAGGTTTTTGAGGGGTCTGAAAGGCTGGTAGATCTGGTCAGTATTTCATTTGTGTGTCCAAGGGAAGTGGACATGTGGGGAGTCCTGAGTGGGTCTTTTCTGGTTTTTGGAGCTAGAGAAGTAGTTTCAGGGTCCCGGGGTCTTGTCCTTGCTGCACTGGGGCTTTGGGCATGGATGAAAGTATTGTGCGCTGTTTCTGTACCAGAGGTTCCTGTGTTGGCAGAGAATAGAGGAACCCACTGCTGAATTTGTAAGTCACCCTCAGGCCACACAGGTCATTAGCTGTCCCATTTTCGTGACTCAAAGGGCTGGGTGACACAGTTTATCCCCACCACCACCAACAGAGGCACTAGATGCCTTTTGGAGCTAAGGGCTTCCGGTTTGGAGCCCACCACCAAGAGGCTGTCCAGAGCAGGAGGAGTTGCCCAGCGCCCCAGTCCTGCAGCAGCTGCCAGTCATTGGCCATCTGAGGCGCCCCCTTCCTCCATGGCACCTGGGCCCTGCACTTCCCCTGCCCCTTCCTCCCCTCTGCCTGCTGCCGGGAATCCTCCTCCTCACTGGCTTTCTGCCCCACCCTTTGACCCTCCTCTGCCCTTCCAACCAGGGGACTTTCTTATCTCCTTCCTTCCTTTGCAAGGCTGTGCTCAATGCAGCATGGACAAGGGTCAGAGGGGACAGCCACGGGAGTAAGAGAGGTTGCTGCTCAGACTCTGCAGAGACTGAGGGATGTGGTGGGAGCCAGTGGAGAAGAAAACTCTAGGAAAGAAAGACCTCAGCAGGCAGGGCATAAATTCCGCAGATGAGAAGGTTTAGTGGAGAATGTTAATCATGTAGACAAAGGACACACACCAGAGACGGGCTTCTGTTTCAACCACTGGATTAGCCTGTGAGCATAGGGGCCCTTGGTCTTCAGACAGCATCGGGCCATCTCACAGATGGGGCACTGAGGACCAGGGAGCTGCTGAGCTGGGCTGAGGGCTGGGAAGACAGGCAGCTGGAGCCAGGGGGAAGCGCCTCACTGAGCCCCTTCTCTCTGGGGTAGGACCCAGTATCTCAGTATGCTTCTCCCAAAGAGCTACATGCCATTTGCAGGAGAGGGGCGATTTCAGCCAGGATGAACCCAGCAGGAGAGTGAGTCCGGGACCTAGGGTCCTGCTTGGGAGTGAGGTCTGGGACCCCATCACCTCAGGACAGACAGGAAAAAGTGCCCATTGAGGAATCAGGGCTCCTGAAGCCAGCGGGATCTGCCGCACCCCACACCACGTGTCTAGGAGCCACCCTTGTGGTGAGGCAAAGAGGACTTCAGGACCTCCAGGCCCGGCCCTGGTGACCACAGCTATGCCCAGAAACAGGTGTGACTGGTGGCTTGAGCGAGGGGCAGAGCTGGGGAAGGGGATGGGTACACCCAGGGCAGAGGCAAGGAGAGGAGAAGGACCTGAAGGCACCAGTCACAGCAGAGGAGGGAAGAATCCAATGTGGAGAGGGCACCGAGCCTGAGGGGAGGGGACAGAGGAGCCTGGAGGGGGGCAGAGGATGGAGTCCAGGGAGAAAGAGCCATGTTCCAGGAAGAGTTCACTCCCACCCTGAGACACAGATCCCCACGCTGGACCCCTGCAGCTACTCAGCTGTAGATCAGCAGCAACTGACCCAGCTTCCTTCTCCTCCACCCCCACCTACTCTGGCCTCTGCAACCAAAAGCCTCAGAGCCCCCTCCTCACCCACTCTGCACCCCCCTCCCATCTTCCCCTTACCTGTGTCCCCCAGTGAGGCACTGAGCATCCAGAGGAGGCCGAGGAGCCCGGGCAGCAGCATGGGCCCGCTGGACAGGGGTGGTCCCTGGGGCTGGGGACAGAGCAGGTACCAGGACTAGGAATGGCAGCTGGATCCCAGCCACAGCCGCAGTGTGCTCGCTAACAGCCGGCCCCAACACAAAGTGACTATCTGCCTGGCGCACCAGGGAGCAGCTCACCTTTGCCCCACCCAGCCTCAAGCCCTCCCACTCTCTCCTGCCCTGCCACCACTGGGAGGGGACTAAGAGACAAGCCCCGGGAGATGGGGGTGCTGCTGGCGTCACCCTCAGCAGTTCCTCCCTAGGACACTGCCTTCCCCCCCCACCCCGCCCATGGAGGACGTGCTAGACCATTGCGGTAGATTCCAGAATCCCAGCCCCCTCGAAGCCTCCCTTAGTTCCAGTCCTTGGAAACATACTGACCCCACTCCACCCTCTAGCCCACCTCCTGCAGGGCTCTGGCACTGTGACCCTACAGCCAGACACAGCCAGGAGAGTCACAAAGCTCAGCCAGAAGCCATGTGAAGAGGTGAGCCAGGACCAAGAGAAGGAAGGACAGAGGGCCACCAAAACATAGGTGCCCCGTAGTTTTGACTATTAGGGAACAACTTGGTGACTATTAGGGAGGTTGAGTCCCTGCAGTGCTGGCGGGCTGTGGGGTGAAGAATAACTCTTCCTACCTGGCTCGAGGAAGTGGATTGGGTTGCTTTAAAAAGGCAATTTGAGCAATCCCAGCACTCAGGAGGCGGAGGCAGGAGGTTCTGTGATTTCAAGGCCAGCCTGGGCTACATAGGGAGTTCTACCCCAGCCTGAACTACAAAAAAGGCAGTTTGGTTACATCTATTTTGTGTTTTTGTCTTATCTTCTGAGACAGTGTCTCGCTGTGCACTCCAGATTGCCTCTATTTAATTTTGTTTTCTGTTTGGTTTGGTGTCCTGGCAGATTGAAACTAGGGCCTCAAGCACGCTAGGCAAACATTCCACCACTGAGCTACAACTGCAGCCCATCTGCTAGAGCTTTAAACGTGTGCTGTAGGACCCAGCAGTTTCATCTGCCCTTGTGGGGCTGTAATCCCAGCACTTGAGGGGTAAAGGCAGGAGGACTGCAAATCTGTGGCCCATCTAGGCGATTTAGTGAGATCCTGTCTCAAAATAAAGAAAATGAGGGCCGGGGATTTAGTTCAGTGGCACAGGTGTCTGCCTGGCAAGCATGAGGTTGTGAGTTTGATCCCTGGTAACAAAACAGTAAAATTAAAATAAAATGACTTTGGCTGTAGCACAGTGGTAGAGCACGCCTGTGTTCAGTCACCAGTAACACACACACACACACAAAATAAAGAACTGAAGAACAGAAAGGAAGAGGAGGAGGACCAGGAGGAGGAAACCAAGGGAGCATTCACAAGGATGCTCCCCCATCCAATGGGCTGCAACTCCAGTGGAAACAGGAAGCCACCAAAATGGACTGTTGCCATCCAGAAGGGTGATGGAGTCAGGTGTCTCTGTGGTAGAGCACTTGCCTAGCATGGATGCTGGTTCCAGCCGCAGTACTGCAACACAAAAACAAAGACAAAAAAAATGTACAAGTGAAAGTTGAGTTAAACACCAGGCTGGATCCTTGGAATACTTATTACTCATCACACTCATTCACACATAAAGGCAGGTCCCAGCACAGTCTTCAATAAATTACACCGAATATGAAGTCGGCCCTGTGTAAGATGCTGCTGCCCCACTGTAAGCCAACGTCAGTCAAGTAGCATGTGTGAGGCAGGCTGCGCTGTGGTGTGATAAGTGCATTTTCACCGTAGAATATTTCCACCTTCTGAAGGATTCAGCAGGACAGAGCCCCACCATAAGTCAAGGAAGATCCAGGTACAAAAGGGTTTGTTACTGTTTTCCAAAGCTATCTCCGTAGATACCACTGGAGTCTTAGAATCCAGCACGGAGCCAGCCAAGAAGGTAGAAACAAAACAAAACTGCAGACTTGGACAGTTTCCAATCTTTTTACTGGCAGACACACATGTGTGTGTGTGTGTGTGTGTGTGTGTGTGTGTGTGTGTGTGTGTGTTTAGTACTGGACATTGAACCCAGGGCCTTTACACTAAATTACATCTCCAGCCCTTTTTTATTTTGCTTTGAGACAAGGTTTTGCTAAGTTGCCCAGGCTGGGCTCAAACTTGCGATCCTCTTGCCTCAACCTCCAGAATGCTGAAATCACAGGCGCTTGCCCCCAGGTCCAGCCCCAGTGGGGTTTTTTTTTCCTAATTATCAAATACCATAAAGTGCCCATCATGGAGCTGGAGTCATAGACTCCCTGTTGTAGCACACCAGGCTCCTGGGGAGACCGACTCTGACCTCTCTTCTGTTTCACCTCACCTGCCCACATCCTCCTGGACTGCAGCCCGCAGCCTCCTGGCCTAAGGCCCTGTCCACCTTCCTGCTTTCCCAGAGAATGCCCCTCCACTTCACTCCTTCCCTCTCAGCCTGTGTGTCCTATGTATCCTTTGTCTCCTCCACCACGTATGATCAGAAAGCAAATCTGGAAACACAAAGCATCTTTCCCATGACATGTACTTATCCACTGGAGGAGTCCAGCCATTTGATCACCTCTGCATCCTGAGCTGGGCAGCAGCCACTCTGCTCCGTAGACAAGAAGGACAGGGGCAAGCTGGAAGTACTACAGCCCCCACCCCACCCCCAGCTACTGGTGGGGAACGGCCCACCCCTAACCGGGAGAGCTGGAGAAGAGGAAGGGTGTGCAGTGCTAAAGCAGAGCTATTGAATCCAACACTGCTTCCCTGCAGGCTGCCTGAGACCCAAACGCCGCCACGTTAACATGGCTCCTGTCAGAGCTCAAGATGAACCAGAGGGGGCTGCTGGGCAGAAGGGAGGGTCAGGGCTGAGAAGGCAGGGATGCTGGGGCTGGGGGAGTCAGACCCAGCTCCAGGACATCGACCACTAGGCCTCTTCCTTGGGCCTCAGGCCACAAGCCAGGTGACACCAAGGTGGGATTCCTGGGAAATCAGTAGGGGGCACTGGCCTCTCTCCCAAGTCCCACCACTGTCAATGGGGTCTTGGGGAAGCCATGAATCTTAGAAAGTACAAGCTGGGGCCACCCCCCCATGTGTCAGGGATTAGGGACAAAGTGGAGAAACAGAGCCCAGAAACAGGTCAGGATAAGAGAAAGGGACAAGGGCTCAGGAACTTTAGGCCACCTCTCTGAGACCATCTCAATTGTGGCTGCAGTTGTTGCAGACTGGGCCAGGCGCTCACGGGAGCGTCGCAGCGCTGGTTCCCAGGGGAAGGAGGCAGCTCCCGGGGCCAATCCTGGGTCCGTGTGTGAGGTGGTGAGGGAAGCAGGGAAGGTAACTGTCACTTCTGGTCCTTTTGTAGATGAGACGGCATTGGAAACTATTTTGGTAATAGGCAAGATGATAAGACATGATTTTTCATATCTTAAAATGGAAAAATAGGGTAATACTGAGGCTAAAACAAGGTGTGACAGCACATGCCTGTAATCACAGCACTCCAGAGGCTGAGGCAGAAGGATCACTGCAAGTTCAAGGCCAACCTGGACTGCAGAGTGAGTTCAAGGCCAGCCTGAACTACACAGTGAGACCCTGTCTCAAAAAACTCTCCCACAAAAATTGAGGGTAAGGATTAATTTGCAGAGGAGCATACGCAGTACAACTCCACCCACATGGGCTTTGAAGAGGTAAACAATAGTTTACTTACATGTAAATCACCTGTAACTAATAACTAATAGCATTATGCACATGTATAGTAACTAAGAATATCCCAGTCAAGGAGAGAGAGTCTGCTAAATTCCTTCTCTGCCCAAACTGCAGACCACCAAACAATTATCTCTGCTATTTTCTTTGAGCTCCCAGCAGCTAAACTCATCACAGGAAGAAAAGACAGACAGCCAGCCCACCCAGAGAGACTTTGCACGTATCATTGTCTTCTATTTTGGTCCCAAGGAGAATCATTGACAAACCCTCCCCTGTTCCGTGAACCTCGCAGACTTTGACCCAGGCCATTGTGTTCTCGGAGCACACACAGAGTTCCCCTAAGACGCCATCAGTTCCTGGTCCTCCCCCTCCCTGGTAGAAAGAGGATACGTAAATTTCTGGATTACGCTGAGATAGTGGCTAAGCACATGACTGTGACTTTCCCCCACGCTGTGATTTACCCCCCTAGGACCAATCTGGATGTCTTTTCTCCTAAAAAAAATTTTTTAAAAAAGGTGTTCAACTCGATCCTCATGCACACCATATACTTAATGCCACCAGAGATACTTTCAGGATTGAAGGTGTCATTGTACCTGGCGCCCTGAGAAAATAAGCTTAAAAGTTCGGGATTTGATTTTCTTTACAAGATAAGCAACTCCTCCAAGTGTCTTTCTGCCCAAGCACTTAGACAACGCCCCCTCCTCTCCCACTCCTCCAGGCCCCACAGATGTGATACAGCACCAGATGCCAGCCCCAGGAGGCCAGGGGCCTAGCTTTTTTTTTTTTTTTTTTTTCACAAGGAAGAGGAGGATAAGCCAGGTGTGGTGAACATACCTATAACACCAGTACTCAGGAAGCTGAGGCAGGGAGATCGCTGCAAGTTTGAGCCCAGCGTGGGCTACACAGTGAGTTCGAGGCCAGCCTGAACTGCATAGTGAGACCCTGTCTCAAAAAAAAAAAAAAAAAAGAGAATGAGCCGATGGCTTTGGCTGGAAGTGCCAAAGCAAGCATGGAGCTCTGTGCATTGTGGTCACTCTTGCAAACCCCACCCCACCACCCCATTCCTTACTATAAAAGAATTTTGTCTATGTTTAAACCAGGAGATACCGGGTGTGGTGGCTCACGCCTGTAATCCCAGCACTCAGGAGGCTGAGGCAGGAGGATTGTTGTGAGTTTGAGACCAGCCTGGGCTACAAAGTGAGCTGAAGGCCAGCCTGAACTGCATAGGGAGACCCTGTCTCAAAAAGATAAAAAAAAAAAAAAAAAAAAACGGAGATGGTGATCTGAAGCAAATGGGCCCCTCCATCTCCTTGGAGCTAGCTTTGAATAAATCCTTTTCCTTTTAACCCAGATATATGGCCTCCTTTGGTTTGGTCAGCAGTGAGCCAACAAACCTAAGCACATGAGCCTAAGTAGCTGGCTATTTAACGTAATTTACTGCTTAGTGAAGAGCTCTGTAGTTATGTATGGCAGGAATCATGAGTAAACTGGTTTTCGGTAAATGTCTTGTGGCTTCTATGCCCTGTGCAGTTTTTCCATGTGAACTTCTCTTCCTCTTTTGCCCCTTATTGTTTTATGCATGCCTAGTAATTGCTAGAATAAAAATCAGCTGCCTACCACAGCACCCACATCTGCAGGAACCTAAGATCGCACGGGGCAGCCAGTTCTGTTTTTAACATTCCTGTTGGTCAGTTCATCTATGACCATCTCTTTAAGGCAGTTTACCCATGAATTTATCCTAAATGGGGTGGGGAGACAGACAGTAAGATCTGGCCAGCTTCTGTCTGGCCAGTATGACTTCACAGTTTCTGAGGGCTAATAACCTCAGACATTTCAGCCTGGAACTTGTCCTTTTGGAAGAATACGCAAAGGTAGAGTAATGAATACCATCTTTTATGAGTTTATGAGGTAAAATGAAATGTAAAGCAAGCTGTGCAAACATTGCTTCTGTGGTTAATTGTTTTCCAAGGGTTGTGCAAAACGTGGCCCACTCGGCCTGAGCACTTCTCTCCAGGTTGAACAAAGTAAACCTGATGCAGGAAGACTGCCTGTTGCCCTTCTGGAATGTTAATCTCAACTGTCTTCCTGCCTAGCCCATACCACACAGCCAGCTGGGGAGAAATTTGCTCTCCTTGTCGACAGCCAGCAATGGAGGAGGGTTGGTAGCCTGCTCCTTCCAGGGCAAACAGAATACTGAAAGGTAAACACTTGCGTCACACAGGATTAAAAGTTAGGACCAAAACAAATGAACTAAATAGATATTTTGCTCAGTGGCAGGGACCATGACTGCCAGTCTGTTTCCACTTCTCCCCAGCTAGAGTCCTGCTGTTCCGAACCCTTTGTTGATGGTGGTGCTTTCTGGCTGATAGAAAGATTTCTTTAAAAAGAGCTGGGGATATAGCTCAGTGGCACAGTGCCTGTCTGGCCAGCACAAAGGCCTAAGTTTGATTCCTGGTACCAAAAAAAAAAAAAAAAAGGCAGTAACTCATACATCCAAAAAGAATTAATATTCAGAATTTACAGGGAACTCTTTAAAGTCAACCATAACAGAGCATGAGGCCATAGGTCCCATTCCCAGCGCAGCAAAAGAAGGGAGGGAGGCAGGGAGGAACGTTCCTGAGGACACAGAGAAATTGAAACCTTTGCACTCTGCTGTGGGAAATAAAAGCTACCAGCACTGGAGTGATTCCTCACTCAACTAAACCCAGAATTCCCATCTGACTGAACAACCCCACCTCTCTGTATATACCCGGAAGAGTTGCAAAGAGGGTCCCAAAGAGCTATCTGTGCACCCACGTTCCCATCTGAATGTGAAGCTTCACTCGTGTTCACTGCCAGGACCCCAGGTGTGTGCCACCAGGCCCCGCCCCAAGCCCCTAACCTTAATCGCTGCACTGAGTAAACATAAGTTATAGATTTGGGGGGAAAATAGACACTTATGGAGTGTAGCATATACTTTTTACTGATGAGTATGAGACACACAGCAAAGCTAAACTACATCCACAAACACCCAAAGGGAGAAGAGCCGGGGCAGGAATGGATTCCAGCTCCACTCTCCAGGGGCGTGGGGCCAGGGACCAATCACCCACCCACTTTGAGCAATGGTTTCTTGTGTCCATGGCTTTCCCCTGGAGTCCTGGAGACATGAATGCCACCTACATCTGTTGCCAGACTTGCCGATGTTGTGTAAGGACACCCAACAAGTCAGGCATGTGCCACACACCTGTCATCCCAGCATGCAGGAGGCTGAGACAGGAGGATCCCCATAAGCCAGGGCTACATAGTGAGTTCGAGGCAGCCTTGCACTACATAGCGAGACCTTGTCTCACCAAACCTAAATAAATAAACAAGTAAAAATTAAAAAGGCAATGTATACATTATAAAACTGGACAACATAAAAATGACACATACTGTCCAAGAGGGAAAGAAGTAGAAGGATGTACAACATGGCTGATTCTCTCAGCTTTCACAGCTGGTTCCAAAGGCAGATTAAACAAGTAATAAATACATAAAATGCTTAACAGTACAAAGGTAAACACTAAGAAGATAATAACACAGATAGCGAGGGAATGGAGGAAGGTTGCACATTTATACTGATTTCATTATTACTCACAGAAAGATACCAACAGAACCACAGCAATAGCTTAAAATAGATGTTGGGTAACAGCCACCACTCATGGCCTTAAATATTCCGTGTTATTAAAAACACAAAAGGATCAACCATAGAGTGAAATTATTGTAAGTTATAAAACAGGAAATGTTGAATCATAGAAAAGGAAAGTAAGTGTCATAGAAATAAAGTGAACTAAAAGTTACTTCGTATGTGTGCTCAAAAAATGGTATTTTATTTTATTTTACTTTTCATGGTATGGAGGATTGAACTCAGGGCCTTTCACTGAACAGCATCACCAGTCCTTTTTATTTTATTTTGAGACAGGATCTAAATTGCTCAAACTGGGCTCAAATTTGCCATCCCAGAAAACACTTTAAAGCCAGGTGTGGTGGCACACTCCTATAATCCCAGCTCACTCAGGAGGCTGAGGTGGGAGAATCGTTCACAAGTTGGAGACCAGCCTGGGCTACAAAGTGAGCCCAAGGCCAGCCTGAACTGCATAGCGAGACTCTGCCTCAGAAAGACCAGAAAAAAAAAATTTTTTTTTTGTCTTTTCTTTGTCTTTTTGAGACAGGATCACACTATATAGTTCAGGCTACCCTTGAACTCCATAAGTAACACAGCCTGGCTAAATGCTGGGGTCACAGGTGTGCACCACCATACCTGGCCCTCCTATTGAGAATGTCAAATAGATGAATCTAAGATTGGTTTCTTTCATTCAGTGTTTGACAGTCATCTAAATTCTTGGGGCAGATATTGCTTTTTTTTTTTTTTCTTTTTTGGTAACAGGAATCGAATTTATTGCCTCACGCTTGCCAGGCAGGCACTTAAGCCACTGAGCTAAATCCCCCACCCTCTAAATCACTGATGTATCAATCACAGTTCATTTTTCCCCTTGTGTACTGAGGGCCTTTGCAATGAGCTACATCCCTAACCCTTTTCCTTTCTTATTTTAGGCAGAGTCTCACTAAATTGCCCAGACTCAACTCAGTGTTGGGACTCTCCTACCTCAGCCTCCACAGGGCTGGGGACATAGCTCAGTGGCAAAGTGTTTAGCTAGAATACACATGGTGCTGGGTTTAATCCCCAGCACTACCAAAAAGAAAAAAATCCTTTTAAAAATAACAAGGGGCTGGGGATTTAGCTCAGTGGAATAAGCACCTGCCTTGCAAACCTGCAGTCGTGAGTTCAATCCCTGGTACCAAAAAAAAAAACCTAAATAACATAAAAAATTAAAGCACAGCAGATTATCTGTATAATGAATTCTAGATCCTGAAAACAGAGAACATATATTTTTTTCAAGTGTTAATGAAACATTTACAAACTTTACTATGCATTGGACCAAAGAGAAAACATATCCCTAGGAGAATTACACAGTGTTTCATTAGTTCTGAGATTTTATATATATATATATATATATATATTTGGGGGGGTAGGGTTTGCTACCAGGGATCAAACTTGTGACCTGCACTTGCCAGACAGGCCTTGTGCCACGGAGATAAATCCCTCTGAGTTATATATTTTACCACTTTGGTTTTGTGTTGTTTGTAGCAGTGGGAATTGAACAGAGGGCCTTTGCACTGAGCTACAGTCGCAGCCCTTTTCTTGTTTTTGTTTTATTTTCCATCAGGGTCTCACTAAGTTGTCCAGGTTGGAGTCAGACTTGCAGTCCTCCTGCCTCAGCCTCCCAGAGGACTGGGATTACAGATATTCACCACATCTGGCTATTTTTCCACTTTTTTACATCTCTAAAACATGTGTGCATCTTACAACGGATGCTACCTCAGATTTATTGTCTGCGACATTTTTTCATTCTTAAATGGTATTTATAATAATGCTGTGGTACTTATTAACTACGAAGAGCAAAATAATACCGTCACAGCAGAGATGAGGGACTGCGTGGACACCCCATAAACAAGCACGTGAACGGCACCACCTTCCTACCTCCTGCTGGGGTGTCCCTGAAGGGCACAGTGTGCTTCTGCAGTACCACAGCACATGTGCATCACCTGACTCTAATCACCAGCAAGTGCCACAGAAAAGCAAACGGAGACCATTCTACCAAATAATTGCCTGCTCTTCAAATCATGGAGGTCATGAAAAACAGAAGACTGAGGAGCCGGGCGTGGTGGCTCACGCCTGTAATCCCAGCACTCGGAGGCTGAGGCAGGAGGATCATTGTGAGTTCGAGACCACCCTGGGCTACAAAGTGAGCTCAAGGCCAGCCTGAACTGCATAGAGACCCTGTCTTAAAAAGACAAAACAAAAAATAAAAAATAAAGTAAAATAAAATAAGAAAGACAGAAGACTGAGGAGCTGTCCAAACTAAAGAGGATAAGGAGAGAATGTAAAAAATGTGGTTTTTCATTTAAAAAGTAGTACGGCGGTCAAGGTCTACAATCCCAGCACTCTGGGAGACTGAGGCAGGAGGGTCACAAGTATGGGCCCAAATTGAGCATCTCAGCTACTTGATAAAATCCTGGCTCCAAATAAAACATAAAAATGCCTGGGGATATAGCTTAGGCCCTGGGTTCAATTCTCAGTTCTACGAAAATAAATAAATAAGCTAACAAATAGGGGAAAAAATAAAGAATAAGGAACTCTATGGACCAAAATGTAACTATCCTCCCAGGCACACTGGTGCACCCCTATAATCTCAGCCCTTGAGGGGCCTGAGGCAGGAGCTATAAAGCTTTAGTACCACTTGGGCAACTTAGTAAGAACTTGTCTCAAAATTTAAAAGTAACAACAATAATAAAAGTCTGGGGATGTAGCTCAGTCTCAGTGTGAAGGCTTTGGATTCAATCCCTAGTACTGCAAAAAATTAATAAGAATAATAGGGTGAAAACTGTAAAGTGTATGTTAGTCCGCTCCCTGTTGCTAATGACACAGTGCTACAGACTGGGCACATCACAAAGAAACAAGGTTTATTTTGGCTCATGGTTCTGGCACCCTGCTTGCTGGCGGAGTCCTGCTGTGGCCCAGGGCTCCCCATTGGTGACACCCGGGGACGCACTTGTACCCGGCCAGGCTGTCAGTGTAGGACCCGTGTGAATCTACTACTGGAGTGAGTGGAATAATCCATTACTAATCAGTCCCTAAAGACAGTCCTCACCACCCTTTTTTGTTGGTTTTGGTTTTGGTTTTTGAGAGGCTTCTGTTAGCTTCTGTTAGAGGTACTAGTTAGCTTTCCCATTGCTGGGACTCAATACTCAACAACTTAAAAGAGGGAGGTTTATTTGGCCCATGATTTCAGAAGGTTCGGTCCATGGTCAGCTGGTTCCAAGGAAGAAACATCACGGCATAAGGGCCTAAAGGAGGGACAAGCGAGGAAGGGACAAGGGACCAAATGTCCCTCAAGGGCATGAGCAACCTAGATACACCAAGCAGTGTGCTTTACTAATCCTGGGTGATCCCAAAACCATCAGTGTGACACTCTACCCTAACCAGCACAGACTGAACCCACCACCTTCACTAGGAGCTGCATGCTTTAAGTTTTTATTTCGAGACAGGTCCTGCCTCAGTCTCCTGGCATGCTAGGATTACAGGTGTGTGCCACACCACACCCAGCGCATAATCACTTCTTACAGTCCCCACTCATTATGTCATAATGGGAATTAAATTTCAGCAGGAGTTTTGGGAATACGAACCATACTGAAAGCAAAGTGTAAAGTGTTTCTAGGAGGCAATGATTTATACTAGAATGTGGGGAGAAGCAGAAGGAAGTGTATGCCTATATATGCAATAAACCCAAGAGAAGCATTGCTCCTAGGGATGCAAACTGAGGTAAGAGGATTTCTTTTAAGTGTTATGAACTCATTGACTGTCCAAGTAAAGTGCAACCTAAACAGGAATCCCCCAGCCAGAAAATAACTTTGCCCTGCTCTTCTGAGATCCTCTGGTCTCCTTTGCCTCTCTTAACAGGGCTGCTGGGCCCTCCACAGTGAGGAAGTGTGCAGTGGTTGAACGATAGTGTCAACTTGACAAGTATAGACACTTAATTAAATTGGCTCAGCAATTCTACACCTTAGGGTATAGAGGACCCGCCCTAGGGTGGCTCATGGTCCAGATGGTGTAAAAGAGAAATGAGGAAGAATGGATGGCATCTGATCTTTGAAGAAGTTCCCATCTTCACCTTCACCTTTACCTTCACCTTGGATGTTGCCCCTGGTTTCTAGCATACTCTCCAGTTTCTGCCTTGGATCCTTCAGCCCTCTGGTATAGATCTTCAGCCTTCCATCACAGACCCATCAGTCTCCTGGTAACACACTCGTACAGGACACTGAAGTGAACTCCAGACCTTGGATTGGATCCTTTGGCCTCTAGCGTGCAGAGACCGTCTCTGCACACTTCCTCATCTGACTCTGTGGCTGACCACTGTGAGCCAATCTTGTTTTTGTTGTTGTTGTTTTTTGTACTGGGAATCAACATCACAACCTCACGCTTGCCAGACAGGTGTTTTACCACTGAGCTACATCCCCAGCCCAATTTCTTATATATTTGTATATCTTGTGTTACATTTGTTTCTCTAGTAAAACCCTAGTTCAAATTTTGGTACAGGGAGTGGGGTATGTAGAGATATTCCTTCTAAAGTACAAGATAAGTTGTTGCATCTGGCTTCCTCTATGATCAAAAAGGAGACACAATGCCTTATGAGCCTATTTGCATTTTGGAGGCAACACATTCCTCACTTAAGCATCTTACTTTGGTTCATTTACCAAGTGACTCAGAAAGCTGCTAATTTTGAGTGGGGCTCAGAATTGGAAAGGGCTCTGCAGCAGGTCTAGGCTGGTGTGCAGGCTGCTCCCCACTGGGGCCATGTGAGCCAGCAGACCCAATGGTACTCAAAGTGTCAGATGGAGATGTTGTTTGGTGTCTCTGGCAGGCCCCCAAAGATAAATAGCAGCAAAGGCCTTTAGACTTTTGGAGAAAGGCTCTGGCATCACCTGTAGACAACTGCTCTCTCTTTGAAAAACAGCTCCTGGCAGGCTACTGGGCCTTAGTAAAAACTGAACATTTGGCTATGAGACACCGGGTCAGCATGTGGCCTGAGTTGCCTATCATGACCTAGGTCTTACTCGATCCACTGATAAGATCGGAGGCGCACAGTGACAGCCTAAGTGATAGGCTGAAGACAGAAGTGACATATTCGTGATTGAGCTAGCGCAGTCCAGAGGGTACAAGTAAATTATAGGAAGAGGTCACCCGAATACCTATGGCTCCTACGCCTGCTACGTTGCCTTCTGTCTCCCTGCACGTACATACAGCCTTGAGGGGTGCGCCATACGATCAGCTGTCAGCAGAAGAGAAGGCAAGGGCCTGGTTTAAGGGTGGCTCTGCAGGGTGGGATCGCCGCAGCCGCCGTCGCCGCCGCAGCCGCCGCTGCCGCAAGTGGACAGCTGCAGCATTACAGCCCCTTTCTGGGACATCCCTAAAGGACAGTACTGATGGGAAATCATCACAGGAGACAGTACACGTGGTAGTGCATTTTGCCTGAAAGGAGAAATGGCCAGATGTTCGACTATATACTGATTCACAGGCTGTAGTTAATGGTCTGGTCAGATGGTCAGAAACATGGAAGGAACATAACTGGAAAATCGGTGACAAAGATATTTGGGAAGAGGTAAGACCTCTCCATATGGGCAAAGGATACAAAAATATTTGTTTCCCATGTAAATGCTCCCCAAAAGGCGACATCGGCAGAAGAGGGCTTTAATAATCAAGTGGAAAAGATGACCTGTTCTGTGGATAGTGGCCAAGCTCCTTCTTCAGCCGCCCCTGTCATTGCCCAGTGGGCCCATGAACAGAGTGGCCATAGTGGCAGGCATGGAGGGTACGCATGGGCTTGGCAACATGAACTTCCACTCACCAGGGCTGGTCTGGCTACAGCCACTGCTGAATGCCCAATACGCCAGCAGCAGAGGCCAACACTGAGTCCCTACTATGGCACCATCCCCAGGGTGATCAGCTTGTAACCTGGTGGCAGGTTGATTATATTGGGCCACTCCTATCATACTAGGGACTGCACTTTGTCCTCACTGGCACAGACATGTATTCTGGGTATGAGTTTGCCTTTGCTGCATGGAATGCATTTGCCAAAACTACCATCCAGGGACTCACAGAATGCCTTATCTACAATCACTGATTTCCACATAGCATTGCCTCTGGCCAAGGAACACATTTTACAGCCAAAGAAGTGAGGCAGTGAGCTCATGCTTGTGGAATTCACTGGTCCTACCATGTTCCTCACCATTCAGAAGGAGCTGGATTGATAAAAAGGTAGAATGACCTTTTGAAGACACAGTTACAGTGCCAGCTAGGTGGTAATAGTTTGCAGGGCTGGGATAAAGTACTTTGAAAGGCTGTATATGCTTTGAGTCAGTGTCCACTGTATGGTACTGTGTCTCTCATAGCCAAGATTCATGGGTCCAGGAATCAAGGGATGGAAACAGGAATAGTATCATTCACCATTACCCCTAATGATCCACTAGCAAAAAAAAAAAAAAATTGTTTTGGTCTTTTTTTTTTTTTTTTTGAGACAAGGTCTTGCTATATGGTTCAGGCTGATCTTGAACTCACTTTGTAGCCCAGGCTGGTCTCGAACTTGCAACAATTCTCCTGCCTCAGCCTCCCAAACAGTAGGATTACAGGTGTGCACCACCATGCCTAGCTAGCAAAATTTTTGCTTCCTGTCCCCACAACCTTATGTTCTGCTGGCTTAGAAGTCGTAGTTCCAGAGGGAGGAAGGCTTGTACCCAGAAGCACAACAATGATACCACTGAACTGTAAGCTAAAACCTCCCCTGGTCATTTTGGTCTCCTCATGCTTCTGAGGAAACAAGCTAAAAAGAGTGTCACAGTACTGTCAGGGGTGACTGAGCCAAAGTATCAAGGGGAAATTGGACTCCTACTCCACAGTAGAGGAAAGGAGGAATGCACATGGAGTGCAGGCGATCCCTTCGGGCACTTTTTAGTACTACCGTGCCCTGTTATCAAGGCCAACAGGAAACTACAACAACCTATTATAGGCAGAATGACAAATGGCCCAGAGCCTTCAGGAATGAAGGTGTGGGTCACCGCACCGTGGAAAGAACCCAAGACCTGCAGAGGTGCTTGCTGAAGGCCAAGGGACTATAGAAGGGGTAGCAGAAGGTTGTTCTAATACCAGCTACAACCCCATGATCAACTACAGAAAAGAGGACATCATTTACTGTTTCTCCCCTTCCATGGTTCTAATGTAATGTAATGTTGATGGACTGAATACTGGTTCTTAAGCATTGTTAAACTGTGTTATAATGTTGAAGTTATGAAATGGTAAGAGGAAGCATCAACCAAAAGAAAACTTGTGTTCTCTTCTGGTAGGGGAATTAGTGTATCTCTGTTTGTTTGTACACAGGATAGCTATACCATGTTAGGTGTTACTATATGCATGTCTCTGTATCTTGAGACAGATTTACAGAGATGTGTCTCATCGCCAAGTTGACAAGTGGGGGATTATGGTGGAGTGACACCTGGTGGGTGCGGATACCCCAGCTGAGGATTGCAGCCCACAGCATAAAAAGGAGAACTGCAAAGGGAGGTGGTGCTGATGATTGTCCTGCAGGAGCTGGTCGAGTTTCTTTCCTGATATGAACTCAGCTGTCCTCGTCATCAGAGGAGCTCGGGACCGCATTATCACTGGGGATGGTTGTAGCGCTTTCTAGGGGAGCCCTGGTCCTAACCTTGAGTGTTGGTTCCTGGCTCCAGGGTGGATGCCTCAGCCTGCTGGCGCAGATCCTTCGTCCTGCTGGTGCAGACTTTCTAGCTTCCACGTTGACCTTTGGGCCTTCCCAGTGCAGATCTGTGAAACAGACTTATGTGAGTCACTGTGGTGGCTCCGGGCCTCCAGTTGGACTCACAGTGGGGCACAGTTGCGGGATCCAGGCCCTCAGCTGAATTCTGTGTGGACAGATTTCCTGTACCCTTTTGTGTTTGACTCTTTAGGTGACTATTATAATCCTACAAGTTAAGTGTCCTTATTAAATTGTTTCCCTTGGGGCCAGGGCTTTAGCTCAGCGGCATAAGTGCCTGCTTGGCATATGCCAGGTTGTGAGTTTGATCCCTGGCACCAAAATAAACACATACATACATGTTTCCCTTGCAAATCCTGACACAGTGAAGTGGAAGGACTGCATCCTCAGTTACTTGCAGGCAGCCCGCCATGGTGGTGCACACCTGCAATCTCAGCACTCCGAGAGGATGAGACAGGAGGGTCACAAGTTCAAGCCCAGCTTAAGCAATTTAGTGACAGGGAACCCTGTCTGAAAAAATAAAGGGCTGGGGATGTAGTTCAGTGCAAAGATCCTGGGTTTGATCCCCAACACCAAAAAACAGTGCCTACTGGTGCCCACTTGTTCCGGGTCTCCCCACCCCACCACGGGCTGCCCCCCTCCAGGTGACCTGGTGGGGAGATAGGGAAGTGGGGTGACCAAGGGGGCACCTTTCTCTCTCCAAGCACCCGATGGAGCTCATGTCCTCCTGCTACTGAGAAGGGGCTGGAGGAGGGTGCCCTGTCCCCGTGAATCTCAACCCTTGAAGGCCACGGCACCCCAGGAAACGCGCTGCTCTAGACAGAGGGCAGCAGCTGCAGAGGCAGTTCCTGAGGAAATGAGGGGCAGGGAGATACGTGGGCTGCCAGAGGCTCCGCTGGCCATAGGAGACCTCATGTCTCCCAGGGGCTGGCTAAGGGCAGCCCTGTCTGCTGTCCCCAGAGGTCACTGTGTCTGGAAGTGGGGGAGTAGAAGGAAGTCCACAACCCCAAGGGGGCGGGGAGGGAAATGCTGCTGGAAACTGCAGAGGCTGCCAACTATTTGCCCTCCCCACCCTCTTCTCAGAACTGGGCATTGAGCCCAGCACCTTCTCACTGAGCTACATGCCCAGTTCTTTTTTATGTTTTATTTTGAGACAGAGTCTCACTAAGTTGCCCAGACGGGGTTTCCACTTGTGACTCTCCTGCCTCAGCCTCCCAGAGTACTGGGATTGCAGATGTGTACCACCACACACAGCTACCCGTCCCTCTTGTCCCCCAGAATTAGGCATCCTGCACCTGCTCCCCCAAAAGTGCTGAAGGGGGCACCTCTTATCCACAGTACAGGAAGAGCTGGCAAGTCTGACAGGCCAGGTCTCACCCTGAAGCTCAAAAGGGAGAGTGAGCATGGAGACAGAGAGACAGACAACAGACAGACAGACACGAACATGGAGGACTCAGGGTTAGAAAGTGTGGAAGAGAGGTAGGGAGGAGGAGGATCCCAGGAGAGGAAGGGCCAACCAGGCCTGAGACACCATGGCAGGAGTGAGCAGCTCTGAAGCAACCCAGCTTCGAGGTCAGAGTTCACACCAAAGTCCAGGCAGTGAGGCCCCTTGATCTGGAGACAAAGTTCCTGCCCATGGCTGGGAGGGCGCCAGGTATACCTGACAGTGATGCTGGATCAAGAAGGACATGTGAGAGGACATGGGGAGGGGCACAAAACCCCCACCCTGGAAGTCCTGGCACTGAACTAACACTGGGTCTGGACCACTCACCAACTCCACCTCAGGGTCCCTCGACAGTCACCTGACGGACCAACCTTGCAGCTCGCCTGCACTGTCCTGAGCCTCTGAGTGCCATACTCTGTGTCCCTGGAACCACAGCTGGGGTCATTTAAGGGACCTGTGCTTCTGGCCTGGCTCTCACTTGTCCTGTGGATCCCACAGGCAGCCAGGAGCAGACAGGGACCTTCCAAGAGCTCCTAGGGTATCAAACACGGACAGCACCTCACATGACCTCTCCAGCTGTCCAAGCAGTCACCCAGGGCACAGCAGTGACATGTAAACACAAACTGAGTCAGGACCTGTGCAGGTCAGGAGCGGAGCATCTGATCAGGGACAGCATCAGCCTGGGGTGTGGCGCTTTCCGCTTTGATTTGCTGCTTCTCCTCCTGCTCCCGCGCTCCTGTCGTCTTCTTCTTGACAATACAGGGCTTGAACTCAGGGTCTTCACACTGAGCTATATCCCCTGCCCTTTTTTATTTTGAAACAGAGTCTTGCAAAGTCACTGAGCTGCCCAGGCTGGGCTCTAACTTTCAGTCTTCCTGCCTCAGCCTTCCAGAGGGCACAGATTACAGACATGCACCACCATGCCCGGTTTTCCTTCTTGATAATCCTGACATCAAGGACACCTATTATGCAACTTTCAGAGGATTGTTTATTTGTTTGTACCTGGAATCAAACTCAGGACCTTGCACTTGCCAGGAAGGCACAGTGCCACTGAGCTATGTCACTGGTCCCTCATTCAGAGCTATTAATCAAAGATCACAGGCAGATAAGAAGCCTGAAAAGGCACCAATCAGTCCCCAGCACATGTGCAACCCTCATGTGGCTCCCACCTCCAGCTGGAGAGAAGGGTCTTGACAAAACAACAAAATGTTTGAACTGCACACGAAATAATGGTAAACCAGATGATAAAAACGTCTGTCCAGTCACGAGCTTTAAGAATGTATGAGATGGCTGGTTATGTTGGTGCATGCCTGTAATCCCAGCACTCTGAGAGGCCAAGGCAGGAAGATCCCAAGTGCAAATCCAAGATGAGCAATTTAGAGACTTAGCACGATCTTGCCTCAGAATTAAAGGGGAGGTTGGAGGTGTAACACAGTGTGAAGGTCCTGGGTTCCAGCCCCAGACCCAAAAGAAAAATAAAAAGCATGAAACGCTCAAAACTAGTTAAAAGGGAGAAAAAAATACAGACAGGGAGGATGAACCGAGGGATGAACCACAGTAACTTGGAACCTGGAACCACGGCAACTAGGAATGTTTGTGTTTTAAATGCTAGAGGCGCAGCCCAGGGCCTTTCCCTTGCTAAGCAAGTACCTGACCACTGAGCTACATTCCCAACCTGGGATTCTAGGACGAGTTTAAGCAGAGGATGCAGGAACCAGGGAGGGAGGTGGGGAGGAAAGTTCCTAGCGTGGGGTCAGGGATCCCTCACTGCCAAGCAACAAACAACCTGCTTGCAGGGGGCTGGAAAATGACCGCATCAAGAGCCCCGGACAGAAGCCTAGGACATTTAGGCCTCACCAATCCGCCGACCCCTGACCCGGGACAAGGCCCTCGCCATTGGGCCAGGGCGGTCTATCTGGTCAGGGACTCCTTGTGCACCCTCACCCATGTTCAGGGGCTTCTGCCCTAGAAGCCTCTGCTCCCGACGCCCCTCCTCTGTGAGCCGCACAGACTCCAACAGCGCCCTCTAGTGAACAACCGCCTCGCGGCACGGAGGTGCATCAGCCTATCTCCTGGAGAAGCAGCTGTGGGGTGGCGGGATAAGTCACAGAAATGGGGAGGGTGTTCCCGAAAGAAAGAGGGGTGCCCTCGGGTTGAAAGATTTTAGACGCATTTTCATTCCTGCACTGACAGGCAAAGGCAGGCAAACAAAAGTTGTTCTTTAGAATCCGGGCGCTCTTCCCAATGTTAACACAGCCTCACTTAGATCTTATCTACACAGTGATCGGGACAAAGGCTGATCTCTGAGCCGCCTGCATAATACCAGTGACCTCAGAATTACATTCTGGCCGGTGGGGTGTAAACTCAAGAGCTGTGCGTGTCTTTGATATCAAGGGCACTGTGCCAACTCTGCATGGCCAAGTTCTGGGTCTCTCTTATGTAAAATTTCTATTTATTTTCTTTAAGCCACTGTTTGTTTCGATTGGTTTCATACAGCTGAGTAAAATCTTAACCAATAAACAGAGGAGGTGAGAATCTTTTTTGTTAGCTGGGGAGGAACAAGAACTACAAGGGAAGTGGAGGTTCTCTGAACTGGCAAAACTGATAGCAGACGCAAGATTGATTCCCGGAAGGCCAGAAGTGGCAGAAGACTGCAGGAGCCAAAGGCACCCCTGATGTCAGGAGGTGACAACAATGGGTTGTAGAGGGGAAAGGTGTCCCGGTGATGCTGGCTTGACCCCTGTGTGGCAAAAGCTGGGGGGAAACTCAGCTAATGAAAGAGTTTGTGTTTGGAAATTCTGGTTTTGATTTGTTTTGTTTTTGTTTTTGAGACAGGGTCTCACTATGCAGTTCAGGCTGAACTTGAACTCACTTTGTAGTCCAGGTTGGTCTCAAATTTTCAAAGATCCGCCTGCCTCAGCCTCCTGAGTACTGAGATTACAGAAGTGCACCACCACACCTGGTTTGTAAATTCTGTTTTTGTTTTACGAGCAAGGTCACAGCCTTATCTATCTGGTGTTCCAGAGATTCCTGTCCCACAGCACCTCCTGCTGACCCAAGGAGGTCAGTGCTAAAGGACCCAGGGGCCACCTGAGCCAGCATTTCTCCTCCTGTGCTCCCCCCCACCCTCTTGACACAGCACTAAGGATCACACCCAACAGCAAACAGACGGGTCCCTCTACAGACCCTTGTGATGTGACACACACTCAAGTCCAATCCATCATTTGGCACATGGGGAAACTGAGGCCTGCACAAAGAGTGTGGCTCTCCAGAGATCTCTGGCAGTTGGCAGCAGCCCTGGGCAAGTCCATGGCGCCCAGTGGATCTCCTGGCACCTGCACTTCTTAGCCTGGTTCTTCTGGGTAGCAAGAGCAGGGTGTGCTACAAATGTAAAAACCCTCAGAGATGAGGACAGCAGCTTCATGGTCTCCCCCATCCTCAGAATCCTGGGACAAAATGCAGGCTCAGGACACACATGTGGCCCTGGGCCACCTGTCAGAGGTGAAGCAGTCGACCGCGGCTCCCTGCAGGTGGACCCCATGCTGCCCCTCTGCTAGAGGCACCCTGCCCTTCAGATTTCCACTGTGCAGCTCTGGCCAAACGCCCTTGGGTGCTTGGACACTATCCCTAAATCTCAAGCATCTTCAAAACCCCACTGCCCTTTCCCTCTCCTGCTTGCTGTTCCTTGCAGCCTCTGAGAAAGGGTCTAAAGAGTCCCACAGAGACCGTCTCACGGATGCCAGTCCCACCAATACCAGCAGTTGCCTCTGTCCCAGCTCTCGGCTCCAGGCACTGCAGACATCTGGGCACCATTCCCGTTGGCTAAGGCCACTAGCCCCAGCCCAGCTGAATATAGTCTGCTCCCTGGGGGATTCCTGCCCACCCTGGTGTTCTGTCCTGCCACATCCTGGACCCGGACCTGGACCATCAGTGACCTGTCCCCTGAGCCTGTCCTGTCTTTCCACTTGCTGAGCTGTTATTAGCTCGTGATAACCCTGAGCAATAAGCTGTCCAGGCCCAGTCTCCACAGAAACTTATGATCATAGAGGTTAGGTGACAGGCCTGTCCCGCAACTGCCTGTCTTGGAGAGTGACAGAAGAGCAAGACTCTTAACATTAGCAGGGCCTTAAGGCCCCAAATTCCACAGCTTCTGCCTCTACATGCTCTTTAACCGTTTGTTTGCACCTTGCTAATAATGCTTAATTACTATTCCTGCAGCCACGCCTACACTGTTTCCAACCACGGCCCTGGCCCTTAGGCCTGCTCTTTAGTAGGTGACACGGTCTAGCCAGCACGGAGTCCTCGAGGAGGGGTCCGGGACACAAAAAGGCAAATGCAGGGGACCTCGATGTGGAAGATGGAGCTTCGGGGTGCCTGAAAAGGAAAGCGCGGAGACCAGGGAAATGATGGCGAGGGGTACATCTCCAACACCCCCGCACAGCACCCATACTCCGAAGACCGAGCGGCTGCCTTTGGCGACACCTAGCGTCCACCTCCAACGAGCGCAGAGGGAATCTGGCGCTGATATCCCCCCGCCTGCATGTGCTAGGCCTGCGGGCATCGGTTCCCGCGCAGCAGGCGGGCTAAGGACTCTCCTGGTTTGGAGAGCTAGGAACCGCGCATCCCAGGCCCGGCTCTACTATGGATTCGAGAGAGCGCCACCGTCTGCCGCGAGTCCCCGATATCCGGGACCTTCGCGCCCTGGCGGTGGCAGACGCGTGCGTGGAGCTCCGCGGGGAACGGGGTCGCCAGAACGAGCATACGAGCGCGTTCCTGCAGCCCACGCCGCGTCCCGCATCACCGCGCGCGCACGCGCACGCACATCCCGACGTTCCCCTATGCTGACCGGTCTCCCATAGCTGCCGGGTGTACCGACCCTGTCGCCCCCGCGGGTATCCCTTTTGCGCCCTCAAGTCTCGTGGGCGCAATCCTGCACACTATTCCCAGCGTCCCTTCGGGCGCTAGGACGCCGCCGCGGCACCACTCTCCCCATGGGTAACCCTGGAGGGTGGGGCGCGGGGGCTCTGCGCGGCTCTGGCTACTCCGAGCTGCCGAGGGGGATGGGGTGGGGGGACGCAGAGACCAGGCCGCTCCCACCTGCTGGCCGCTGCGACCAATGAAAGCTTGGGCTGGTGATGTCATGCCCCGGCCGGACCTTGGCGACGAAGTCCGAGGTCACCCGTCAAGGAACCAGCAGCGCAAGCCCACCCGCGGGGCTTCCGGAAGTTTCCACTGCTGCAGCCTCGCCCCGCAGCCTTGCGTGCACCTCTGGCCTGCCTTCTCGGATGTCCCCGTGTCACCCGCTCCTCCCCATAGGGTCCTGCATCCTCCGTGGGAGCTCCCTTCATTTGCCCCTCGAGATTTCATATTCCCATCTCCATTCCTACAGGTGTCCCCTCATCCCCAGGCATGTCCTAAGTCGTTTGCTCCAACAGTGGTATCCTGAGGGGGTCCTCATTCCCACTTTCACGTGTCGCTCCTCCCACGCCACCCCTGACCATGTCGTGGCTTAGAGATGCTCATTTGTTCGGCTCTTGCTCTAACTTCCCAGCTTCCACCGAGGCTGTCCCTGTGTCCTCCCTCTGAGAAAGTCAGTCTGTCTGTGTCTGTCACTACAGGAGACTTGTCTCCTGCCCGCGTGTGCGTCTGTCCGTCTGTCATCTGGGTGTCTGCCCCGCCAGTGCGGGTCTTCGGGTCGCGTCTGTCCGTCTGGCAGCGTCTGTCACCCGAGTGCGTCTGGGCCCCGGGGTCCCGGCTCAGAGGGAGGGACGAGGAGGGGAGGTGGCGGCCCGGGGAGCGGGGAGGGCCGGGGGCGGAGACTGGGCGGGGGCGGGCGGGGGCGCCGCGCGGCCCGAGGGGTGTGTGCGGGGGGCCGGAGGCGGCGGCTGTCACAGTCGGCTCAGCCTGCGCCGGGGAAGAACGGCCGCCTGCAGCTCCCGGCGCAGCCCGGCCCAGCTCGGCCGCCTCAGGTGAGTCCTCCGCCCCGCCCGGGACCCTCTCCGGCCGGCGGCCGCTCGGCGCCACCGGGACCGCGTGCTCCCGGAGCGATGTAGGCCCCCCGCCGCCGCGCACTGCTCCGTGACTCTCCCCGGCCGCCGCGTACTTCCCCACGCCGCGCGGGGCCAGCTGTCGCCACTCCGCCCGCGTTCGCGTTCCTGCGGAGACCCCAGAGATTCCCCTTCGCCACTCCCCCCGAGACTGGGGACTTTGGAAGACGACCCCCGTTTGGAGTGGAGCCCAAACTGCGCAGGTTCCTGGCGCCTGGCTGCATCCCAGACGCTTGTACCCAGGGCCGCGACCCCTGCGCAGAGCCAGCCCAGGCCCCTCCGCGGCCCAGGAACTCCCTCCCGAGGAGACTCCGTCTCTCTCGCTCTTTTTTTTTTTTTTTTCTTTTTTTGGAGTTGGGGGGAAGGGGAGGCTCAGCGGAAGCCCCGAGTTATAATTAGCCCCACTCGGGTTTCCTAGTTAATCTCCAGCACTATCACCACCCCAGCTCGTAGCGTCGGAGACTGGGTGAGGGGTGATCGCCGGGAGAGGGGGGAGTTCCGACCTGGGGAATTTTGATCCCTTGGCTGGAGATGCCGGAACCACAGCAGCTGCTGCCCCAAAATAGCGTCCTCGCCCCTACAGCTGGGGATCTCCAGAGCTCCTGGAACACTGGCGTCCTGGCTTGCCATTCAGGTCCCTCTGTGATGCCCGAGAGCTCGCAGACCCCCCACCCCAAGTTCCCGGCTCCGGGTCTCGGGGCGGGGAGAGCCTTTCTCTCCTCGGTCTCCACTGCCCCCCGCTGGCGACGGCGCGCATTACAACGTCTGTCGCGCCGGGGCTCTAGTCTGGGGGACCAGGGCTGGCATCTAAGTGGGCTAGACCTGGGCATAGCGGGCAAGGAGGACGGGGTACAGAGCCGCTGATAGGAACCGGAGGGTACCAGAGCTCAGAGACATACAGCAAAGGAGGTGCTGAAGGGTGTGGCAGGTTGTGGAGGCAGGATTTGGGGTACCCCAGGACCTAGAGCTCCCACACTTGAATGCCCACCCCACTCCCCCAGGGCCCTGGCCCTGGCCAACCCAGGAAGGACAGCTGTGCCTTGAAGCCGCTGCAAGCTCTCCCAGTGGTGCCACCCAACAGCGAGGGCCCCGCCCCTGTCCCGTGGCCCCTGCGTGGACTGCAGCCTCTGGTACCCACACTGCATGCCCCTGTCCCGTGGCCCCTGCGTGGACTGCGGCCTCTGGTACCCGCACTGCATGCACGGGGCCCAGCCTAAGCTATAGAGGACAAGGGGACAAGGTGAGGGCAGTGGGCCCTGCGGGCGGGGGGGGGGGGGTATGCCTTGGTATGTCTCATCTCCGCGCATCTGTCTGGGTGTGTGCGCCTGCCTGGTCACTGTCCCCTCTTGCCTGCCTGCCTGCCTGCTGGTGTCCTTGTCTCTTCCTGTCTCCTTCCCTCCCTCTGTTTCTCTCCTCTTGCCAACCTGCCCCACCTCCTCTGCAGCTGGGAGATAACCCTTGGGCAAGATGGTTACCTAATCTTCTCCCTCCTTGCTGCCTCCAGCCTTCACCCTTTGTTTTTCTCTCTCTCAGCAGACGCCTGCCTGCTCTGGCAGCCATGAGGCCCCCATGGTGTCCCCTGCACAAGCCCTCCCTGGCCTCCCCACTCCTCCTCCTCTTCTCTCTCCTGGGAGGAGGAGTGGGGGCTGAGGGCAGGGAGGACCCAGAGCTGCTGGTGACGGTTCAAGGGGGCCGGCTGCGGGGCATCCGCCTAAAGGCTCCTGGGGGCCTTGTCTCCGCTTTTCTGGGCATCCCCTTCGCAGAGCCACCTGTGGGCCCCCGACGCTTTCTGCCACCAGAGCCCAAGCGGCCCTGGCCAGGGGTGTTAGACGCTACGACCTTCCCTAGTGTCTGTTACCAATATGTGGACACCTTGTACCCCGGTTTTGAGGGCATCGAGATGTGGAACCCAAACCGTGAGCTAAGTGAGGACTGCCTCTACCTCAACGTGTGGGCGCCACACCCCCGGCCTGCGTCCCCCCTCCCTGTCCTCATCTGGATCTACGGGGGTGGCTTCTACAGTGGGGCCTCCTCCCTGGATGTGTATGATGGCCGCTTCCTGACACAGGCGGAGCGGATAGTGCTGGTGTCTATGAACTACCGGGTGGGAACCTTTGGCTTCTTGGCTCTGCCAGGGAGTCGAGAGGCACCAGGCAACGTGGGTCTGCTGGATCAGAGGCTGGCACTGCAGTGGGTGCAAGAGAATGTGGCAGCCTTTGGAGGGGACCCGACTTCAGTGACTCTATTTGGGGAGAGCGCAGGCGCGGCCTCTGTGGGCATGCATATACTGTCCCCGCCAAGCCGGAGCCTCTTCCACAGGGTTGTGCTGCAGAGCGGTGCACCCAATGGGCCCTGGGCCACGGTGGGCATGGGAGAGGCTCGCCGCAGGGCCACGCTGCTGGCCCGCCTCGTAGGCTGTCCCCCAGGCGGCGCTGGAGGCAATGACACAGAATTGGTAGCCTGCCTGCGGACACGGCCAGCTCAGGACCTGGTGGACCACGAGTGGCATGTGCTGCCCCAGGAAAGCATCTTCCGGTTTTCCTTCGTGCCCGTGGTGGATGGAGACTTCCTTAGTGACACGCCTGAGGCCCTCATCAATGCTGGAGATTTCCATGGCTTGCAGGTGACTAGTGGCTGGCAGGGGTGGAGCTGGTTCATAGGGGTCTAGCTGTACCTCCCCCGCCAGGGACCCCGCCTGGGTCCAAGCTTGGGCTCGTGGCCATCTCCGTCCCCTGAGTGCAAAACCCAGAGAGTAGTCATGGGGAAGAGAGGAAAAGAATGGGTATATTTTCCTTCTCTCCGTCCCTTCCCCAGTCTCCTGCTCTCTTCCTCTGTAGTTCTGGATCTGTAACTGTGCATCTTTCTGGCTCTTTGTCTATCTGTCTCTTTGTCTTCTTGTCTGTCTGCACCCTGTCCATCCTGTCCCTCCCCTCCCCAGGTGCTGGTGGGTGTGGTGAAGGATGAGGGGTCCTATTTTCTGGTTTACGGGGCCCCAGGCTTCAGCAAAGACAACGAATCTCTCATCAGCCGGGCCCAGTTCCTGGCTGGAGTGCGTATCGGAGTGCCCCAGGTGAGCGACCTGGCGGCTGAGGCTGTAGTCCTGCATTACACGGACTGGCTGCATCCTGAGGACCCAGCACGCTTAAGGGATGCCATGAGTGCTGTCGTGGGCGACCACAATGTCGTGTGTCCGGTGGCTCAGCTGGCTGGGCGACTGGCTGCCCAGGGGGCCCGAGTCTATGCTTATGTCTTTGAACACCGTGCCTCCACGCTCACCTGGCCCCTCTGGATGGGGGTGCCCCACGGCTATGAGATTGAGTTCATCTTTGGACTCCCCCTGGATCCCTCGCTGAACTACACCGTCGAGGAGAAAATCTTTGCCCAGCGGATGATGAGATACTGGGCCAACTTTGCCCGCACAGGGTCAGCAGGGATGGGGTGGGGAGGGCACACAGAGAGGAAGGGAGGCAGGAGGGGAAAGGAGACCAGAGGATGAGAGAAACAGAGACAGAGAAGGTATGAGGCAGGGTGGGACCCTTAAGAGACAAGGACGGGGACAGAGGAAGACAGAGATAAAGATGAGGACGATCCCGTGATTAGGGGAGGGCCACAAAATCAAGTTGGACCAGCAGTGATTTATAGTCTTTCTCGATTTCTTCCTTTCCATTTTTTTCTGTCTGAAGAAAGGGGGCAGTAAATCTGGCATCAGACTGGGGTTGCCCAAAGTAGAAGTGATGCTTGCCCAGACAGCTGAGCCTGGGTTACACACGTTTCAACTCAATCAAAAGCAGCCTTTTTTGTTTGCTTGTTTTGTTTTTGTTTTAATGGAAGGAAAATAGATAAAGACAGGAACAGAAAAGAGGAGGGCAAGGAAAAAAAAGAGGCTACACAGGCAGAAAGGGAAAACTCCTAGGTGAGAAAGGACACTGGAGAAGAGAAAGAATGGGAGTCAGGCTGCATGATTGGGAGGTCTCTATGGGGCAGGAAGAGGCCCCAGGGTCAGGAAGGGGACACGCCTGCCTCCTCCTCCTCTTCACTGCCCATTCGTCTGAGCCCCGCAAGCCTTTGCATGGGGCAGAGCCTTCCCTCTCCCTTTGCAGGGACCCCAATGACCCGCGCGACGCCAGGGCCCCTCAGTGGCCCGCGTACACGACAGGAGCACAGCAGTACGTGAGCCTCAACCTGCGGCCACTGGAGGTGCGGAGGGGACTGCGCGCCCAGGCTTGCGCCTTCTGGAACCGCTTCCTGCCCAAATTGCTCAGTGCCACCGGTACGCGGAGAGTAAAGGGGACGCAGGAGGGGAGGAGGAGCTGGCCGGGTGTAACCCTCTCTTCTTCCCCCAGCCTCCGAGGCTCCCAGCACCTGCCCAGACCCCGTCCATGGGGAGGCTACCCTGAGGCCCTGGTCTGGTCTACCCCTGTTACCCTTTGTCCTCCTCTTCCTGCGGCGGTGACCATGGCCTCTTGTCCCCTCCTCTAAAGCATGGCCAGACTGTGGGGAAGGGCCCCTCTCAGGGACCCAGCACCCCCTCCTGCACACACACACTGGACAGGCCTCAGGGACTTACTCGCCTTTGTTTAAATGGAAATGAAAAAGCAATTTAAAATTTTTATTTTTATACCATTATCCTTTGGAGCTTGATCCTGATGTTGGGGAGAAAGGGAGGACCTGGGGCTGGATAGCACCTCGCAGTGGGCTACAAGCGTCAACCATTTCTGCCTCTCTTTCTCCCCACCAACCCATGCCCTTCTGTTTCCATCCATCCGCCCCTATCTTCCGGTCACTGCCTCCTCCTGTCTGCTTCCTGCCACCCTCCGGCCCCGCCCTTACCCTCATCCTGCCTCTGCCGTCTTGCCGGCACTCTCCTGATCCTCTCTCCACCAACCCACGTGGCCCCCTTCACCCGCCCCCGTGTGTCGCCCCTGCGCTCACGCCCCTCCCTGTGCTCCGTGCGCCTCCTCCCGCCCCGCCGGGCGCCCGCTGCAGACACGCTGGACGAGGCGGAGCGCCAGTGGAAGGCCGAGTTCCACCGCTGGAGCTCCTACATGGTGCACTGGAAGAACCAGTTCGACCATTACAGCAAGCAGGACCGCTGCTCAGACCTGTGATCCCGGCGGGACCCCGCGTCCTCAGGCCCCGCCCGCAGCTGTATATACTATTTATTGAAGCGCAGGGATATAACAGTCGAGTCCCAGACCCTGCCCGCCCGACCCCGACTTCCCCCCGGGGCTCCTCGTCCTCTGCATGTCTCGGGCCGAGCACCCCCGACACCCCGCGGTGCCTTCGCCCCTCTGGGCTGCCAATAAACTGTTACAGCCACCCGAGTGCGCGCTACTGGGAGCGGGGGCAAGGCGCCGGCATGGAGGAGCAAAGGCCGTGCAGGTCTAGGGGCTGCAGGCGGTAGGTTGGGCCACTCCAAGGCGCTTTGACGCCTGCGCGCCTGCGCGCTCGAGAGCCGCCAGACCGAGCCCCGCCCCATGGGGGGAGAGCCTGCGCCTGCGCCTGCGCCGCGAAGGCACTAGGCGGGCACGGCAGTGCATTATGGGAGTCTGATGGTCGCTGCCTCCATGCGGCGCTGGTTCGGTGCCTGGGAAAGGGCCACGACCCAGCGCACCCTTCCTGCCCGCCATTGGTAGAAGACCGGGGTCTGAGAGGAAGCGCTGGAGTTTACCCCCCGCTGCCCGCCGCCCTGGAGCTGCTGCAGGACGTGCACCTGGGCCTGGTCCCACCGCGCCGCGGCCCTGTCCGCCTGGCTGTTCTCTCGGGCCACTACCTCTACTATCACTATGGCTGCGACGGGCTGGACGACCGCGGCTGGGGCTGCGGCTACCGCACGCTGCAAACGCTGTGCTCGTGGCCAAAGGGCCAGGCCACGGGCGTGCCTGGACTGGACGCCGTGCAGGCGGCCCTGGAGGACATGGGCGACAAGCCCCGTGGGTTCCGGGGCTCCCGGAGCTGGATCGGCTGTGTGGAAGCCAGCCTCTGCCTCGCGCACTTCGGAGGGCCTCTGGGGCGCCTGTGTCACGTACCCCGTGGAGCGGGGCTTCGCGGTGAGCTAGAGAGGCTTTACTCCCACTTTGCAGGGGGCGGCGGCCCTGTGATGGTGGGAGGGGATGCCGATGCCCAAGCCAAGGCCCTGCTGGGCGTCTGCGTGGGGCCAGGCACCGAAGCTTATGTACTGATACTGGACCCTCACTACTGGGGCGCTTCAAAGAACCCTAGGGAACTACAGGCTGCAGGGTGGGTGGGCTGGCGCGAGGTGAACAGCGCCTTTGACCCCTGCTCCTTCTACAACCTGTGCTTGACCAGCTCTAACTCTGAAAAGCAGCAGCATACCCAGAACTGAAGCCAACTGTTTATTGCTCAAGTGTCTCAGCAGAGAAGAGGGAACTTCATAATAATAAAGTGCCCAGGCCCAGCTAACCATGGCCCCAGCTGATGTTTGGAAGGATATGTGAATGTATACATACAACACACCCAATTTCGGATTTAAGAGTCACTACTTTAGTACTTTTATTGGCAGTAAGCTGTTCGTACAAAAAAGTTCTCAGCTGATCAGACAAGGCAGGCAGGATAGAGTGGGGGAAAGTGGACGGCTCAAAAGAAATCCACATCATCTGGGGCATCCAGGTCTCGATACTCCACAATGGCCCTTGGGTCTCCTCGAACCATCCTGTCAGAGCAAAGATGAGGAGACCTGAGGGGCCCTGTGTGCAGGAGGCAAGGGGCTTGGACATCTCACCCGGCTCACCTGCTGCGTGGTTTCCCAGGATAGCCACCCTGGCCTCGAAAAGCATCATAGTTCCCTCTGCCAGCACCATACGGGGCGTGCGGATACGGAGGGCCTCCTGTGGGGACTGCGGGGCGCACAGCACCAGCTGTGAACAAGACCAGTGTTCAGCCTGTTCCTTCTAGCACCAAACAATCACCAAGCCCTTTCAACCCAGGCCCACTTACCTCCATAGCCCAGAATGGGAGGCCGGGGCTGGCCATAGGGCATCAGGCCCTGGGGAGTCTGGTGTGGGTAGGGGAGTCCCGGAGTCAGACCTGGGGGGAGTACAACACAGACAGGGACATGAATTACTGCGGGGGGGAAGGGGGCGGTATCCTAAGGACTGCAGCCACAGTATGTGGTAGAAACTTTTAAGAGATGACAGGTTAAAGAAAGCGATCCTGCACAATCAAAAGACAGATGTGCCAGACCCTCGTGGATCGTATCTTACTCTGGGCAGGGCCAGGGGGTTGGGCTGGCTTGATCTCCGGCAGAGCTGGGCGTTTGGCATCGGTGAGAAAGTTGTTGAAGAATGCTACTTCCTTCTTTACCTCCTCAATCTTCTCTGCATGTTTGTTGAAGATATGTTTGCGCACAAACTCAGGACCCTGAGTAGAGAGGAAAGATCAGGACCTAGCAGCAAGTCACGTGGGCTCCCCCAATCCCAGACCCAATCTGGAGGGGGAAAGCCTCCCCCCTGTCAAGCCCCTGGCATCTTCCCAGCAGGCCTTTAAGTGGCTTCAGGCCCCAGCCCCACCTCCCACCATTCTCATGGGCCAATTCTCTTAACATCTCGGACCTTGAACTTCTTGCCACTGAGAGGACATAGCCACTTATCCTTGCCCAGTTCCTGGGTATTGGATGTGACAAATTTTTCCACTTCCTGCTCAGGATCTTTGCGGCCCATCTTCTGGGCCTCTTCCTCAGAGAGGGATTCCCGCACACTCAGCAGTGGAGTCAGCTTCTCCTCAAAGGTCTTCTGCCACTCCAGCACTGTGGTGGAAAGCAGAGAAAGGAAGGCTGAAAAGCAAGGGACAGGAGAGGGTGGAAGAGTACTGCCAACAGAGGTGACCAGCAGCAGCTAGAAACAGTGCACAGAAAAGGCCTCGAGAACGGAGCGTGGGAGGGCACCTTCGCCGTGACTGATGCGGTTGGGAGGCATGGGCCCCCGGACGTGGATGATGCCGCAGCGATTCGGCATCTCATCCTCATTGGGGTACTCGCAGGTGTTGTAATAATCCAGGGAATGCACGATGCGCAGATAGAGGAGGAGCTTGTCCAAAACCTAAAGAGACAAAAGCCACTGGGTCCCCACTCTGGCCCCTTGATTGTATCTATGCCCCGCCAAGCCTCATGCTCACAAATGGGCTTTGGAGAGGTGATCAGATCATGTGGGTGTGATTCTCAGACTTCTACCACTGCTGAATTTATGGCTAAATGCAATTTAGGGGCTGAAGCCTGGTGGCAGGTGGGTCACTGGGGCTGTGACTGGGAAAGGTCTCTCTCTCTCTCCCCCCCCCTTCTTCCCTTGATCTGCCTGTGTCTTTCTCTCTCCTTCCTGTAACTATGCCATGAGCTCTTCACTCTTCCTCCTCTGCCATGCTGCCCTGCTTGAAGCCAGCTATGAAACTGCTGCTACAAACTGTGAACCAAAATACCAAAATAAGCCTTTTCTCCTTAGAATTGTGGTATCAAGTACTGTGTCTTAACTACAAGTAACTAGGGCCAGGTGTGGTGGCACACATCTGTAATTGAAGCACTTGGGAGGCTGAGAAGAGGACAGCCTCAGATTTAAGGCCAGCCTGGGCTGCCATCGAGACCCTGACTCAAGGGAAAAAAAAAAGGTAACACATCCTTACACCCCCCAAAGCCATGCTCGCCATCCCCCCTGCAAGGTTACAGCTGGCACCTTGATCAGCTTCTCATCCCGTTCCACATTGATCTCTGCTGGGTTCCCCTCCTTCGGAGGCTCCTCAGGGGGAGCCCCCCCACTGCTCCCCAGCAGCTCCTCCTCCTCAGCACTCACTTCCTCAATCAAGTAGTCAGTGATGTTCTTCAGGATTGGGTTCTGTGAGGGCAGACTCTGCTGGGGGTGGAGAAGGGGCAAAGAGGCAAAGAAGCCCCCTCAGAGCAGGAACCTGACACTACCCCAAATGAAGGCAGGGGGCAAGCTCATTTGATGGAACTGTCACCTCTGCTGTCACCTGTACTTGCCCCACCCCAGCCCATAGGTTCTGGTATGTTGTGGTGGAAAATGGAGGTGATACATCCAGAGAAGGACAAACAAGTGAGGTTGTGGGTGAGCACAAAGGGACAATGACTATCAAAGAGCAAGTGAGGCCAGGGGTACAAAGATGGTGTCAGTTGCTTTGGAAATGGCCCCGCGGGGAATCACTGACTGTTGGCAGAGGAGGTGTCCCAGGCTCAGAGGCCCAGAGCTGGGTCCTGTCATCCAGCGTGTGGATCAGCTTGGCTGCCAGTTTGATGTCATTGCGCACTATCTGCTTGTGCTGGGTAATGCCATTGATGTTACGCACACGCCGGGTCAGGTCTCTGTTCACACCTGGGCTCAGCTCACACTCACGGAGCTGCAAGAAAGATAAAATCAGAAAATTGGCCAAGCTGGGTATAGTGGCAGATGCCAGTTATCCCAGCACTAGGAAGACTGAGCAGAAGGATCTTAAGTTGGAGACCAGCCTGGGATACGGAGTGAGTTAAAGGACAGCCTGCAATACACAGTGAGACCCTGTCTCAAAAAACCAAAGAAGGGATGGGGATTTATTTAGCTCAGCGGTTCAAGCGCTTGCTTGGTAAGCTCAAGGTCATGAGTTTGATCCCTGGTACCAAAAAAAAAAAAAAAAAACCAAATAGGGGGAAAAAAACAAAACAAGCTGACCAACAACTGCAACAGCAGTTCACAGACTGAGAACCACCCGTGACTTAAGACTGTGAGCTCCTTCAGGACAGGGACCAAAGAAGTCCTGCCTCAGACAGTTAACATGAGCAGAATGAATGGATGAAAGTGGGGAGAACACAGGGACAAGGGAGTCAGAAGTCATAGCAGGGACACAGAGAGCCATGCTTCCTCTTGTTACAGTCCCACTCCTAGCACTCACCCGGATATTCTGCAGGTTCCAACAGATCTCTTTAATGTTAACGCTGCGGTCAAAGGTCACCCAGCCACGACGGAAAAACCTACACAAGAAAGAACACAGCTGTTCCTGGGTGGAGGTGGTGTGGGCCATTAACCAACAATCCCCTCGTACTTCGTGCGATGTGCAGGTCCTTACCTCCTCTCGGGCTGTGGCTCCGACAGTGCCACACGCATAAAACCTGGGTATCTTTTACAAAGCTGCAAGAAGCAGGGAGAATAGAAACCACATTCAGTAATTCAAGGCCTCACTCCTTCCTCTAACCCACTAGGATATTTCATTTTAACCCTATCCTTGGGCAAGGAAAAACCAACAAAGGGCTTAAATACCCCTATCCTTGACAGACAGGATGCAAGCAGTCTTGAAAAGCAGGGGCCCATGGGAAAGGGGCTCTTCAGGTAACATGTGGAAGCACACTGCCTTTTCTCCACAGCATGCCCCAAAGGATCCTGCCTGGTGCCAGCATGGCTGCCAAACAGGTTTCCCACTCACAGAGATGATCTCAGCCCGGGAGATGTTGGGTGCGATGTTGCGCATGAAGAGGGAGCAGGTCTTATGCAGGGGCCGGGGCTTACACTCCAGCCCCGTGCTATCTTTAGGCTTCTCCCTTTCCTCTTCCTTGGGCTTCTCCTTTTCCTTAAGTGCTTCTTCTATGCAGGAAGTGATAGGAGTTGGTGAGGTTTTAGTACCAATTTTGGGGGAGCAGGCAGAAAAGCTGTTACCCCCAAACCAGTATCGCCTCCCCACACACTTCACTGACCTCCCCCCTTGCCCCAGCCCTGTGCACCCTACCGGTCTCTTCCTTGTCCTCCTCAGCCTGGCCACTCTCAGACTCAGACTCCGACTCAGACACGCTGCCCTCATCGAAGCTGTCATCGCCACTGCGCTTCCTGTCCCGCTTCTTGCTACTCTGTGGGAGCCACGGTGGAGGAGTGGGGTCGGTAACGCTGGCCCCTGCCTGACTACTGGCCCAGCGCGACAGACACCTTACCTTTTTAGCTTCCTTTTCAGAGTCTTCTTTCTTCTCTTCCTTGTCCCCATCACCCTCAGATTTCTTGGTTTTGTCATCATTAGAGCTGTCATTTTCTGCCTGCAGGTAGAGACCATCACTGGGGATGTCTCATCCCCCACCTTTACCAGAGACCCCTCCACCAGGGCTGAGTTTCACCTCCCCCGCCCCCACAGCGCTCTTGCCCCCAGTTCCTCTGGACCCCACCAGTCCCACCTGCTTGCCATCTTCCTTCTTGTCATCCTTGTCACCAGCCTTGCGTTCTCCATCACCCAGGCCTGCTCCAGTCCGGCCTTCCTCTTTCTTACTGGGCTCCCCGGGCTTTCCCGCCTGTTCCTCCTCCTCCTCCTGCTCCAGGATACGCAGATCATTCTCTGTGCCTCCTTCCATCTTAATCACAGCTACTCACAAAGACAGCAAAGATCATTAATCAAGAGCCCAGCTTCTGTCAACCTGCTTCCCTTTTCCAACCAGGATCATGGTCTCCTGAGCACCTCCACTTCCCAAGTCCACACACCTGCATCCAGCATCTTGACAATGGCATCGGCACGGTCTATGTCCAGGAGAAGATTCTCAAACCAGCCACTCTCCATGAGGGACAAGAACACTCTCAATCGGTTCTGCAGGGCCCCTCGGGCTTCCTGCCGACGCTTCCCCACCTCATCTGGGTGGTACTTAGACCGAAACCTGGGAAGGAAGCAGGAGAGGGAGAGACAAAATAGTCAGCAGAGGCTGGGGCCAGGATGCAGGGAGGGGCCCAGGAAAGACCGGCCACAGCTCCCATCCTCTCACACCCACAAAGGTCACAAAACAGAAAGATCAGGGGGAAGGGGTACACTAGACCCACCCAACACCCCAAAAGGAACCACAGGTTGTGCTCTGCAACAACATGGGGGAGAGCCAGGAACTAAGAGCTCTGGATCTGGGAAGATCAGTGCCTACAGGAAGGGCCAGGATTGGAGAGGCAAATTTATGGCTGAGTCTCTGGGAAACACTACCTTAAAAAGTGTAATTTCCCAAGCTCCAGAGAGGAAGGGTAAGGAGACAGCTGACCCCCAAAGAACCTCCCTTTCATTGCCAACCCCAGGTTACAGTCATTCTGGCTCCCGCCAATTCCCTCCACCCCTAGGTGGAAGACAGAAGGAAACCTGAAGTGCACCAGACAGAAACAGCCGAAAGGCAGGACACCTTTCTCCCCCCTTGGGAAGACCAGCAAGGTGGTGAAGGGACAGGAAAAGACCAGAGGGAGAACTAAAGCGCCCATAAAGCCTCAGGGACAGAGAGAGGGGGCTGGAGGGTTAGGGTGAAGCATAAAAAATAAAACATTTCAATAGGACCTTGGGGGAGGAATACAGGAGAAATGTAGGAGTATGAGAAGAAGAAGAAAAAAAGAGAGAGAAAAGAAGGAAAGAACAAAGTGTGAGAAAGACCCAGAAATCAAAATGGGAGAAACTGAAGATCAGACAAAATAAAATAGAAAGGGAGTGCTAGGCAGAGCATGGGGAACAGAGACAGAAAAAGAAAAACAAAGGTAAATGAGGTTGGTACCAAGGCAGAGAGCAGTTAGGAAGAAAAAAAGACAGTGAAGACAAAACAGAACCGTGAGCTGAGCAGAGAGGAAAGGAAAGCCGCAGGCATCACCTCCAGGATCTTTACCTTGGCTGCTTGGTCAAACAGAGCTCAAGATTTAACTAGTGGCGCCCAGGGCCCATGCTGGCTGGTGGGCACCGGCTGGCTCCTGGCTGGGGCTCCCGGCCCAGATGCCCCGCCCCCGCGGGACTCCGCGGTGGGGGCCCTGACTGACTAACTGCCTGAGCAATCACATTCAGCTAGACTGCTGCATTGTGCACAGCAGTGCCCTGCCTGTCTGCCTGGCCGGGGCAGGCGGCTCAGCCCAGGGGCTCATGTATGGGCTGGGTATGGTGGGGGTGGAGGTGGGTTTGCTCCGAGCTCCGTCGATGAGCGGGTGTAGTTCCCAGTTCTGGCTCTTTTCAAGGAGGAGGAGCAGAAAGAGGATGAGGAGGAGGAGCAGGAAGGGGGGAAAAGATGGTTGATTAAAATTAAAACATCCACAAAAGGAAAAAAAATTAAAATTCTTTTTCTGCCAAATGACCCTGAGATCTTTGCTTTTCTTGTCTGGACTCACTCGTCGCTTTTGGGAGGATGCCACAGGGTCCTGGTGATCAGGGACGACAATGACCCAATACCAGCAAGTGGGAAGCAGTCTGTCTGCTGCCCCAAGGGGCCAGCTGGCTCTGGCCAGTTGCCTGGAGGTGTCCCAGTGAGGACAGTGGAAAAGGGAGATGGGGTGGGGGTTGTGGCAGCCACTGAAGTAAGGAGGAGACCCCATCAGCCAATGCTGTTATGCTTCCCCTCCCCCACCCAGGAAGTTCTGGATTGGGGAAAATGGGAAGAGGACAGGGCGGCAGCTCCGCTGGCAGGGCCAGGGAAACATGCAGGGGAGAGGTGGCAAGGAAGTTGGGGCACTCACCACTCCTCATCTTTATGAGCCAGGAAAAAATCCTGCATCTGCTGCCTTCGAAAATCTAGCTTGTAGTCATTATACCGCTTGACAGCCTCGGTCTCATCCACAGAGTCATCCAGCGACAGCAGGAACTCCTTGAAGGTCTTCATCACTGGCGGTGGCACACCCAAGTCAATCTCGGCGATGCTGCCCAGCCTGGAGGGCCAGTCAGGAAGCCGGTGTATACAGGGGCGTGGAGCAGCTAAGTGGACAGCTGCCCCCTTTTTGTGCCCCCCATGGATGCGCCCCAGCATAAAGCATTCCTGGGTCTCTAATCCACTTCCGGGCTATAGCTAGGGTCCTCAACAACCCCAAGGCATGCCCCAAGCCTGCCAACTCCCTTCTCCCAAGAACCCCAGAACCCCAGGTCTTTACCTGGCCTGGATAGGCAGTACATGGTGCTGCATGATGTGGACGTCTGGGTGGCCCCAGGGCTGAGGGGGGCCATAAGTTGGGCCCCCACCCCCCCCAGCATAGGGCATCTCATAGCCACTGTGGTATGGGTCAGAGCTGTGCTCATCCCTGAGGGCGGGGGACACAAACGTCAGAGAAGAAACCACAACCATCTCACCAGAGCACGAAGGGCAAGAGGAAGCCACACACACGGGAATCAACGGGTAGGTGATCTCAGAACAGAAAGCAAGCTTTCAGCAGGCACGAGGGCAGACAGCTGAGGCCAAACTCAGTGACACTGACGCCATCTCACCAGTCTCGTCTCATGCGCTTCTGTGGGGGACTGAGCTCATGGCGGGGAGGAGAGAAGCGCTCCCTCCGATTCCGGTCATAGTCGCGATATTCACCCCGACTGCGCCGCTCGCGGCCTCGGTCCCACTCCCTGGAGGCAGGAACCAGCATCAGTCATTACAGGCACAGCTGAGCGGGCCCACAGCACACTCTCGAGCAGGCATCTCCTGTGAGACTGACATAACACACTAGAAGCCTGAAACTACCAAACTATACTCTGAAAGCCTCTCATCCACTGCTGTCACTCCAGCCCCACCCTCAAACTAATGCCTCTGACTTCACCAGCCCAGCCTCTTCCCATGCTCCACACCCACTTAAGAACCCTTTGCTAGTGGGCACCAGCCCCACCACTGGGGAGGGAGGGAGTGAGGGAGGGAGGGAGGGAGGGATCCCCTACCAGAAATCCCCTACCTCAGACTCATCCATCACATCAGAAATGACCCTATCATTCCCGTCACTGAGGGGCTCAAGGTCTGCCCAGATATTAACCACTGTCCTCTCCACCAATGGCACTGTCTTGCTCATCTTCCACCTATAGCTTGTCACAGCTGTGCTGCCTTTGCCATCTCCAGACTTGGTCCAAGCCCCTGTCAGTCCCCTAGCATTAATGTTTATCTGCCTCTGCTTTCCTTCTCTATTGTCAAAGTAATCTTGAACACAAATCCTGACCATGCCACATGCTCTTGCTTAACTCCAAGTATGTAAACCACCTTGTTAAGAACTCCAGCTGTGGGCTGGGGATTTAACTCAGTGGCATAAGCACCTGCCTTGCAAGCTCGCAGTTATGAGTTTGATACCCGGTACCAAAAAAAAAAAGAAAGAAAGAACTCCAGCTGTCCTGCTATCACTCCAGCCTTTCCACCAGTACACAGGAGTTCTCAGGCCCATCTTAACAACAGAAGAATCTCTGCTCTTGAGACCTCCTTTTACACTAATGGAGGAAAAATATGTTTGTGCACAGTGCTGAGGATGGAACATGCTAGGTAAACACTACCACTACCACTGAGCTACACCCTTACCTGAAATTATCAGGACACCAAAGAACTTCTGTTCCTATGGGTTCTATCAAAACTTACTGTATGCAAAATTAAGAAAGAAAAGTTGAATACTTATCTTTTTTTTTAAGCTTAGTACATGGTGAAAGATATGGGTCGTTTTAATCTTTGGCATGCATAGAGCCAGTTTTTCAAGCACCTTTTATTAAAGAGGCAGTCCTTCTTCCAGTGAATGTTTGGCACCTTTGTCAAAGATAAGGTGGCTTAGTGTGTATGGAGTTGTTTCTGCATCCTCTAACTTGTTTCACTGACCTTCAGGTCTGTTTTTTTTTTTTTGGTACTGGGGATCGAACTCATGACCTTGTACTTGCGAGGCAGGCGCTTAGGCCGGTGAGCTAAATCCCCAGCCCTTGTTTTGTTTTTTTTTTTGCGAGTACCACGTGTTTTTATCACAGTAGCTTTGTAGTACAATTTCAAGTCAGGGATTGTGATGTCCCCTGTCTTGTCTTTGTTGCCCAGGATTGTCTTTGCTATTCTAGGTCTCTTCTGGTTCCAGAGAATTTTAGGTTTATGCATCTTAAAATCATATGTTAATATAAACTGCATTTCATGAAAAATGATTATTTTCTGCCAAAAGAATTTCTGAAAGGAATGTACTATTTTTACATTTTACTCACTCCTTCAAAACCTGGCTTACTGGAAGATAGTTTCTACATTTAGTTTCTTGTGATACACTGTTTGGTGGAAAAACATGAAGAAAATCGGAGCCAAGAATGCTGATGCATGCCTGTAATCCCAGGACCTGGGAAGCTGAGGCAGGAGGATTACCGTAAATTTGAGGCCAGCCTGAACTACATAGCAAGACCTTGTCTCCGAAAAAGAAAAAAAAAAAAAAAAGAAAAGAACATCTGCCCTCACACTGATATGCAGCTACAAAACACTTTAGAAGCCAGACAAGGTGGCTCACTCTTATAATCACAACACTTAGGAGTTCAAGGCCAGCCTCAGCTACACAGAGAAACGTGTCTCAGGAAAGAAAAAAGAAAACATTTTAATATAAGACTCTTCAGATAACTTGGGATATTTTGTTTTCAGATACTGACCAACCTCAACAATAGGTAGTTTTCTTTTCTTTTTTCTTTTTTTTTTTAAAAAAAGAGGGTTAAAAAAAAATTACAAGCTGCTTCTTTGTGGGCTAGGGATATAGTTCAGCAGCATAGCACCTGCCTGGCAAGCACAAGGTCCTGTGTTCGATTCCCAGTACCAAAAATATACATATAAGGAGTCGGGGGTCTCATTATCTGGGATAGGATTTTCTCTTCAAACTCCTAAGCTCAAACAATCCTCTTGCCACAGCGTCCCAAAGACTGAGAACTGCAGGTCTGCACCAGGTAGTTTCTTTTGTGTTTTTGTTTTGTCAGGCTCTTGCTGTGTAGTTGAACTCACTATGTATGCAGTAGCCTCAAACTTGCAAGGATCCTAGTGTCTCAGCTGCCTAAGTGCTAGGATTATAGGGACATACCATCACACCAGGGCAAGAGATAGACTCTTAAAGGTTGGTTAGAATGTTCAATATAAAACCACACTGGTGACCATCTGGTTTAAAACTATGATTAAAATTTTTGTTCTACCTTGCTCTTTTAACAGCTCTTGACATGTGTCATTGTACAATACCAATCTCCATTAGTGTTCTATTTTTGTGCTCAAGAAGTCATACATTGGTTCACAAATGCTTCTGTTTGCAAACAATCTGGTTGCCAAACAGAGGTGTTTGGCAGAATTTTGTTTTGTTTGCAAACTCTGCATCAGGTGACAAACACAATGGCAGCGATATTTCATTTCTCCAACAACAAATACAAATGTGGCCATCTTTTCCAAAATTGTAGAATAAATTAAGTTCATGAAACTAGGAAACTATCAAGTTCGCATCAGTAGATACAAGTTTTCCAAAATTTTAGTATTCACTGAAAACTTCTATGTCCTACTTTCCCCATTGCTGAGACAGAATACCCAACACTCACAAGTTAAAGGAGGAAAGGTTTTTTCCAGCTCAGTTCGTAGAGATTTCAGTCCATAATCAGCTGGCTCCAAGGCAGGGTGGCATGGTGGCCAGGCATCACAGAGGAGAAATAGCTTACAGTGGGCAGAAGGTAGCAAAGCAAGCAAGGAGCTTCTTTCTGTCCCTTATACTGTATCCAGGGTTCTGGGATTGGTGCAAAACCAATCAGTGGATTGATTTAATAATCACCCACCCTTAATCTTAGCATTGTACCATGGACCAATCACCCACTAGATTCATCTACCTCTGAAAAAGCTACTTATGACCACATGAGGCTTTCAGGGGACATGGAAACACAACCCATAACGTGCTACTTCACCATTGGCAACACTGACAATTATCCTCTAACAAGTTCTCTTAATTCATTTTCAAGATGTCTGCCAAATACTCAAATATAGTATGAACCCCTACCGGCAGTCATTCATTCAAGTAAAACCCGCATCAGCTGGAGAAAAGTTCAGTTCTCCCAACTCTATCACACAATTCCTCTTGCCCAAAGTAACCACTGTCCTATCCACTGTCCTATATTCAGTAGGATCCACTATGCATACTTCTCACTTTGCCTCGTGGAAAAACAATGTAGTTGTCAGGCGTGGTGGCACACACCTGTGATCCTAGCACTTAGGAGGCTGACTGAGGCTGGCTGCAAGTTCAAGACCAGCTTGGGCTACAAAGTGAGGGCATAGCCAACCTGAACTGCATAAGGAGACCCTGTCTCAAAAAGACACACAAAAAACAATGTAGTCAAGATTCCAATTTAGTAAAATGAAACTTCTTATTGCCCTATCAAGGATAGTTAAGCAAAACTATTCCTTGTTGTTTTTTTTTTAACCTTGGTGCCATTTTCCTGATTTTGTGCTAAGGCATCAGCACAGCTGCTATTGTGCTGTCACTGAAAACACCTATATCTTAGTCTACCACAAAATCAGTTTTAACCTCATAGACTCCCTAGAGTCTGAAATTACACTGACCAAACTCAAAAGGTATCCTCCTTTGTTCAAGCATCCTCTATGACCCTGAGCTGTTCCCATCATCTGAGTCTAGGAAACTGGTCCTTCTAAGCCTGGCTTAGCGACTCTCCCTAACACCCACCTCCAGCAATCACTACACCATCATCCTTACATATTCACACATGTAGCATGCACACAAGACACTCTGCACTTCAAGTCAAGCCCTGCACTGGAAGCTCCTAAAGGGAATAACCACAATTCACCTTACCTAGAATTCAGAAAAATATCTTGAGTTTCTTTTTTCTTAGAAAATATCAAAGAAAACAAAGTTCTAGGTGGAGCATGGTGATAGACACTTACAATCCCAGGACTCAGGAAGCTGAAGCAGGATTGCTGCAAGTTCAAATCCAGCCTGGGTTACAAAGTGAGTTTAAAGCCAGCCTGAACTCCATAGTGAAACCCTATCTCAAAAGAGTGAGAAAAACACCCAGGTATGGTGGCTCACACCTATAATCCCAGCACTCAGGAGGCTGAGGCAGGAAGATAGCTGCGAATTTTGAGGCCAGCCTGGGCTACGAAGTGAGTTAAAGGCCAGCCTGAACTACCTAGTAAAACCTTGTCTCAAAAAGGCCAAAAAAAAAAAAAAAAAACATGGTGATTAGCTCAGCCACAAAAGTGCCTGTCTGGCAAGTGTGAGGTCATTAGTTTGATCCCTAGTATGGGAGGGGGAAGGGGACACAACAAACAACAGAAGCCCCAAAAACAAAATTCTACAAAGCCTCCATCACTGGGCACTGACTGCTGATTGATCAACTTACTAAACTGACTTTTTCTCAACTATAATGAATAGATTCTTACCACTAAAAGTCACTTCAAACTGCTAGGGAAATGTTTCCAAACTGAGATAATGCCATTCACTCACTGAAAGTGTCTCTGTATTTTTTGTTTGTTTGTTGAGACCTGTGTTGCCCAGGCTGATCTAAAATTCGAGATTCTTCAGCCTTAAACTTCCCAAGTTGCTGAGATTACAGGTGTATACCATGAAATCCCAGCATGCCTGTGACTCCAGCACTCAGGAGGCTGAGGCAGGAGGATCACAAGTTTGAGGTCAACCTGGGCAACATAGTAAGTTCAAGGCCAGGCTGGACTACCTGGAGAAACCCTGTCTCAAAAAATCAAAAAGAAGCTGGGCGTGATGGTGTATGTCTGTAATCCCATCACTGGGGAGGCTGAGGCAGGATGATCATAGTGATTTCAAGGCCAGTAAAACTTAATGCTTAAAAAAAAAAAATCAAACTAAACATACATATATATATAGAGAGAGAGAAACACACATACACATATGTATGTATGTATATTCCTCTTTCAAGAAACCAGTATTAAAACCTCTCTGGTCTGGCCAATTATGTATTCATGCTGAAAAAATGTTTCAACCTTTTTAAAGTATAATTTACAAAAATGAGCCACACACTTTTGGTGATGGTGTTAAGTTGGATTTTCTCATATACCAACTCTGAGCTCTATTGCAGTGCCCTTGTGGACTTGTCAAAAATTAAGCCACATCTAGTTCTCTTCAACAGCAAATAAGCAGAACCACAGAAAACGGTCCAAGAAGGCATTTCACTAGTTCATCCTAGTAAAGCTATAACTTAAAAAAATTAGTGACTGTAAAATGGAACGGAATCAAACAAGACAAAATTACCGGTCATTCCAATCATCCCCTCGCCGTCTTTCATCTCTTTCCCGAGAACGATCATAGTCGCTGCGCTCTCTTCTAAACTTGTCCCTGCGCCTTCGATCATACTCGTCATCGCTGTCACCCATAGCGCGGTCTGATGGACCCTGGGACCCAGGGAGGATTGGGCAGGGTGTTGGACAAGGTGAGAGACTTTCCCGCAGACAGCATGTCCGCATCCCTCCCCGCAAGGTCTGCCTTCCAAGGCTCCAGCCATCTCAGACAGAAGCTCCGATACTTTCATTCGTCCCAAGGGTCCCCCTGCTCAGCCCGTGACCCCGGGGCACAGTCCTAGTCCTTAAGCCCCGCTGCCTGAGCCCCCCCCCCCCGCCTTCCCCCTCCCCCACCTGGAAGCGGCCTCAGCCGTTGGCCGCGAGCAAGGGCGGGCTTGTTTTCCGGGCGACCCGGACGGGTGACAAAGATACACGAGGTTCTCGGCCAAGGAACCAAAGAGAGAGGAAGAGAATGGGACAACCGAGAACGGAGGGCACCGGCGCGCGCGACCCTCACGCGCGCCGGCACCGCTCCCAGAGCAGGGACCCTAACCACAAATGCAGCCCAGCACGTCGCGAGCCAGAAATAGAGCAAAGAAAGCAGGGCGGGACGAACAAGGGAATGATGGGAGGAGCGGGGACACAACTCTCGCGCGCTTTTCAGGACGAGAACTGCGAGGGAAAGGAACTACGGAAGCCCAACTGAACCAAGCCGAGCCTCTGGAGGTTGGCGGCGCTTTCAGAAGGGCAAGGGAACGCGTTCCCTGGCTCGGGTCAAGGTTCCCGCACCTCTAGATGTTTCGTTGGTCTGAGCTATCTCGCGTCCAGTAGTTGTCTTCCACAGACCTGTGCTCGGGGCGCTTCCTGACCTCTCAGAGGTTGTTTTGCCCCTTCCGCGCGCAGGAGATGGGCTTGGGGAGGACGAGCGTTTGGGAAATAGAGGATGGGAGCAACCATTTTAAAGTGCCTGCTCCCACCATTTTCTGCTCCCACCAGTCTTTATTGGTGTCTCACTATGCGTTATCTACAAAAATGTTTGTTCCTCTTCTTCTTGCAAAGAGGCGTCCTGTCTTCACGTAAAACGGGAAAATCTGTCTTAAACCCAGTACTTTGGTGGCATTAGCTGTAGGTGGGTTATAATCCTGAGCAGCAAAGTGAATTGGCCTGACCCAGATTAAATACCCCACCACTCCTGGGGATTAACACCAAATCACTTGGCAAAGAATTAATCTAAGGAGCCGGGGGCGTAGTGGCACGTCTGTAATCCCAGCACTCAGGAGGCTGAGGCAGGAGGATTGTTGGAAGTTTGAGACCAGCCTGGGCTACAAAGTGAGTGCATGGCCAGTTTGAACTGCATAACAAGGCCCTGTCTCAAAAAATATATATATTTAATGTAAGACTTGATGGGGAAGGCTGCTTCATTGGAACATAATACAGCCGTTTCTCAGCACTCAGACAGTTGGGTGTCTGCCCCAAACTATGTAAACTGGGCATGGTGGTGCACCCCTGTAATCCCAGCACCCTGGTAGGCTAAAGCAGGATTGTTGCAAGTTTGAAACCAACCTGGGCTACAAATTGAGCTCAAGGCCAGTCTACACTGGATAGTAAGATCCTGTCTCAAAAAGACCAAAAATAATAAAAATAAAACTATGTTTATAAAAGCATATTATACAACTGAAGTATAGCTCAGCAGCAGAGCTTGGGCTTGCCTGGTATGCATGAAACCTGTTCAATCTCCAGCACACACACACAAAACAGAGCCAAGAAGACCCAGGTTCTGATCATTCCAACATTTGACAACCATGCAGTTTGGGAAATCACATCTCAGCTCTGGCATTCTCATGTGTAAAATAATCAGTGACAACAATCATGCTTGTATTGGGCTGCTGTGAGACTGGGTGAGACAAAAGACTTGAAAGTGTGTTTTGTAAACTCTTGAAGGGATTATTATTTCATGATTAGAGACAGAAAAAACAGCATTTGATGACAAAGTTGTACAGGCAGATGTCAGGGAAGGTGATGGATGGGGGCTGAGATCACAGCAGGTATGTCCAAGAAGACTCAGCAGTCAGTGGTGACAGTGGCTGAGAGCTCCTGGATGCGCCAGGCACTGCAGGCCTTGCACAAGATGTGTCCATCCAGTGGGTAGCAGCCCTGACATTCCCCCTCTGAGGACAGCAGCAGCCCACATTCCTGTTGGCAGGAAGAATAGCTTTCCATCAACTCAGGTCCCCAGGTCTCTTTCTCCTGATGCCCTACCCAGCACCCCAGGCCCTGGAACCCCTCACTCTTTCCCAGGCCCCCTCACCTCACACTTATAACAGCCAATGTGAAAACTGCGATCCAGAGCAACAATTCTCACAGTCTCCTCCTGACCTGGCTCAGGCATGATGGCCCCACCACATACAGAACATCGTGGGGCAAACTTCCTGGGCAGAAGAGAACCAGGGAGGCTGTCAGGACCCAGGCCTGCAGCTCAGAGAAGTGGCATGCAGGAGACCACAGGAGGTACCAAGGTATGCTCTTGGGTCTTAGGGAAAACAGTGGTATTAGAAGAGAAAGGGCCTAGGATTTAAACACAGGAAGGGTCAGAGAGAGAGGTCAGACATCCTGAAGCAGCCAGGCCCCAGGCCTGACCTGTGGAAGTCCTCAATGCAGTGGATCTGGCTGGTGGCATCCACAGTGAAGGGGATGCCATCCAGGCCACGGTGGCACACCACACAGGTGAAGCAGCTAGGGTGGTAGGCCTTCCCCATAGCCCGCAGGATCCGGTCCAGGATGGGTTGGGAGCACGTGGAGCACTTCTCCAGGGTGGCCTATTGGGAATGAGGGTGAGAAGGTCAGAGGGAGGCCACAGTAGCAGGGAAGCCACCTGCCACCCCCGCCATGCACATATGTAGCCTCTGCATATGGTTCAGTGGAAAGCAGACTTGAGCAGATCTGAGGCTCAGCCTGCAGCTTCCTAGACAAGAAATTTAATCTCTGAGCTTCCTCATCCTATAAAATGAATCAATAGTCAGCTCTGTCTCACAGGGTTTTTGTGGAAAATTTCATACTTTCCCTTAACTCTTAAAAAGCCTTCCACATAAGACTATTGTCCTTCCCCTGAACAGCCAGTACTCAGCCACTTCAGTCCTCCCTCTTTTGCAGATCAGTTTGATTCCCCAGCTTTAAGCCCCAGCCCTTTTTTGGGCTTCAATAGCAGGTCCCCCATGGGAGCCCTTTGCGTCCCACTGGTGATTCCTGACCCCCAGTCTCTGCCACTCACCACGTAACAGCCTTCGCAATACGCCCTCCTCTCCACAGCGTAGAAGTGCTGGCCCCGGAGTTGGGCCTGGCATGTGGAACACACGAAGCAGCCAACGTGGAAGACACGGTCGAGGGCCACAACCCCAGCCCCGTCCCCAACCACGTCTTCTCCACAGCCACCACATCGGCCTGGACACAGGGCGTGGATGAGATCAATCTACACAGACCCGAGACACCCGATCTGCTGTCCCTCCCCATGCCCATCCCACCCTGGGAGGCAGCTCACCAAAGTACTCCCCGCTGGGTGGGTGGTTCATGTCATGCACCAGCTTCTTAGTCAGTCTCTCCAGTTCTTCCTCCGGAGGCTGACTCAAGGGAACCTGCAGGTGGGAATTGTGGGAGTCGGGTGTTACTGCTACCTAGCTCCAAATGCTGGAACAGTCCTCAAAAGTACCAGGCAATTCCACCCAGAAAGCTCATCTGAGACATCGAAGCCCAAGAGCCAGTGGGCAGCTCTAACCACAGCCCCAGCCTAACCCTTAACTCTGACCCTGCCCTACACCACACCACAAGCTTAAATACTCCCTCCAGCACCACCTCACCTCGTCAGTGCACACTTGTCTGAAGACCCCAAATCCCAATGCCCCAGGCTTACCTGGGGTCCATGCCCGCCTCCTCTTCCTCCTCCTCCAGGACCAGGGACCCCCGCAGTGTCTTCTTTAACCCCTGGCCCTGGCTCACGGGGGCTCCTATAGCTAGCCCCCCAGACTTCACCTCGGCCTGGGAGAGGAAAGTGGGGGCCTGGGAGAGGCCCTGAGGCCTGAGAGGCCCCCCGCCTAGGTGGTCCACAGCCTCTCACTGGCTGGGCCACCTTCACTTGCACAGGGAAGGCAGGGCCAGCTGGCGTGCTGGCAGTAGCATAGGAGGCTGGAGTTGGGCCTCCATAGGGGGATGCTGGGAGCAGTGGGGGTGGGACACCCCCTCCTCCGTTGGGCTTCAGGGAGCCTGGGCAATAGGCAGGTAGCTGAGGGGGCTCATAAGCCTGGGAAGAGAAGCACAGAGGCAGTGAGCTGGGTCACTGCAGCACCCACGTTTGCACAAGTCCATGCCACGTGCAGGCCCCAGGGAAGCACTGGATTTTAGCAAGGTCCCACCCTCTGCCAAGCTCCTGTTCTCCAATGCTGGTGTGGACACCCCTCACTCAGAAAGCAAGTGGAGGTGGGGTGGGGGTTGGGACTGAGAATACAGAGAAGGAGGGTAAGAGGCACAGGACAAGCAGTCACCTGTCGGTCTGGTCGCCGTGGCGCATGACCACGACCCCCGTCCAGCTCAGCCAGCATGCTGGTCAGCGAATCTATCTCAGCATCCAGACTTGCTGGGCGCAGGCACCCCCGGTCTGGAGTGAGCCCCTGGGGAAGGAACAGAAGCAGGGAGCATGCACAACACAAGGGCTCCTCTCTTCCCTTGGTCCCACACACCTTCGATTCTAGGCCGCCCCATATCCCATACCCAACCAACCCAGTTCTCACTTCTCACCTGGGAACGTTGGGGTGGTCCATGGGCCCCCACCCAGGCCGGCCCCCGATCCTCTGGTCCCCCAGGGGGCTGGTAACACTGCTCAGATGGGAGGGGGCAAAAATTGGCTCTGGGATGGGGCTGGAGCGCTGAGGTGAGAATAGGGAGCCAAGGTGGAGTGAAGAAGGGGCCCTACGGCCACCCCTCCGCCGCTTCCCTCCTCCCATGCACCTGGGATACGGGGCGCTGGGGTGGGGGCACTCATGTGGTCAGCTTGGGGAAGGGGCAGCAGGAGACAAGCCGGCTGGGCAGGAGGCAGAGGACAGGCGCGTGCCGAGGCCGCCGCTCCCCTGGCCAATGGGACGGGGCCTACCTTACCTGCTCCGTGGGCTGGTGCTGGACCTGGGGCAGCTCGGGGGAGCGCTCTCCCCTGAGGGGCTCTGGCGGGCTCTGGCTGCTTCAGGGGAAGCCAGGTGGGCCCCGACATGGCCTGGAATGGTGGAAACTCCAGGCAGCAGTCAGGGCCCCACAAAGTCCTGGGCTTGTGTCTTTGATGGCCCTCCCCCTTTCCGCTCCAGACCTCGTTTGGGACTCCAGGAAAGAAACTTTCTAGTTTTTCCCTTCCTCCCCAATTTTGGGGACAGCCACGCCCCCGGTGACGTCATCGCATTCCTAGGGGAGGGTCACGTGACCCCCAGGCCCTAATCTGCCTTCCCTCCCAGAGTCTGCCCCCTCCTGCAGGGGAGGGAGGCTTCTCCCCGGGAGCCCAGTCTCAGGGGGCTGAGGGCTGCTGGGGCGGAAGGCACAGGCCTGTCAGCCTCCAGCTCCTGAGACCTCCCCAGGCCTAGCGCCCCAACTCTGCACGTGGCAGACTCCCTGCCAGACGCTCCCGGTCCCCACCCCGTGCAGGCCTCTCCCTGCCACCCACCTCCCTCTCACCTACACGCCAGCAGTATTCAAGCCAGATTGTAGTGTTTGGGTCTTTTATTCCTGGTCAGCAGAGTTAGAAAAATAAAACAAAACAAAACCATCATCCCCTCCCCGGGGGAGGGGCTGGGGCATCTGTGGCAGAGATGGGGACACTGAGGTAGCCTGGAGTCATAGAGGAGACCAGCCCCTCCCCATCAAGGCACCAGTGAAGCGAGGGGCCAGCAGGGGAAAGGCTTCCAACACTGTCCTCTGAGGGCCCAGATGAAGGTCCTGGGCCCCCCTCCCAAAGGGCACAGGGCGATTCCCCACCTAGGGCCCCCTTACAAAGTCCTCCCAGCTCTGCATCACAAGGGCAGGGCCAGTGGGAGTGGATGGTCCATTAATCAGGCTGAGCTTGGGCCCTGTCTACCCATCCATGGAGGAATGAGCCTCAGAGGTCAGTGCAGGTGACAGGGGTGACACCATGAATGAGCAGCGTGGGGCCCAGGTCCTGGCTCAGAGTCTCCAGCAGTGCCAGGTAGCGGGGGTAGCGGGCAGGGTCGGCAGGTGGCCGGGGCAGGTAGAGGAAGGTAAGCGCTGTGGTGGGCCCCTCAACGCCATCCCTTCCCTTGGGCCCCCCAGGTCCTCCCCCAGTGCCTCGGCCCTGCTGTGCCCGCACGAGGGCGTTGGCGCTGCAGGCCAGGGCCTCTGCCTCGGCATCGCCCCGCCCTCCGTTCACGAAGTCCCCTTCCTCCTCCTCCTCCTGCTCCCCGGCCCCAGCGCCCTCACCCCACACCACCTCCTGCACCTCAGCCCGGATCCTCAACTGGCTCAACAACGCGCGAAGCCGCCCCTCAGCAGCCCCTGGCGCCTCTCGAGGCCCCAAACACAGGAAGATCCGCAGCCGGGCGCTGTGCCAGGCAGGCACCATGCCTAAGATGGTTGCCATTTGCAGAAGGAAAAGGCCACAGACATCCACATAGCCGGGCCCACCCCGGGGCCGCAGCAGGTTGAGGGGCCACACGTCCACGTGATGCAGCTGAGAGGTGCTTCCAGACCCCCGGCTCAGCCGCACGGGGGGCAGAGCCCCGCAGGCCCGGGCCAGAACCACATTCTTATTCATCTTGAGGGCATCTGCCACAGTGGCCACATAGTCCTGGGGACTGAGTGCCCGGGGGCTCCCAGGAGCTCTGGGTGGGGGAAATAAGGTGCTCAGAGCAGGGGACCCGCCCTCCTGGGTGCCATCGGCAGGCTCCATGAAAGCTGGGTCTGTCAGGAAATGGTCCTGCGGTGGGGCGTCATCGTAGAAACCCAGGACCAGCGTATTGGGCTTCATACCGCCTGGGGGCAGAGACAGGATCGCGTTTACACCCTGCTGATGCAAACTGCCAGGAATGACATTCCCACTGCGCTGGGGGCCCTTATGGTGTCATCATGTGTGTATATGACTATGTTTTCCTAACACTTTCACAGGCGTTTTATTTGATGATCTCCATGATGCATCTCTTGTGATGTGTGGAGAGTGAGTTGCTGTCTACTGCAAAATTTAAGTAACAATGTTTTGTTTTGTTTTGTTTTTTGTTTTGTTTTGTTTTGCTTTTGTAGTACTGGCCATTAAACCCAGGCCTTCCCACAGAGCTACTTTTGCTGCTATTTTTTTATTTTTCCTTCACCAAGTCACTAAATTGCCCAGACTGAGTTCAACGTGAGATCTTCCTGCCTCAGCCTCCCAGAGTGCTGAGATTATAGATGGGCACCACTGTACCCAGATAGCACATCTATTCCATGGTGAGAAATGAGTTTAATACTGCCAGACAAACCAGTTGATCTGAACATCCAAACTCACCAGTTCAACCATGAGGGAAACGGCAACCCAGACCCCTCTGGGGGAGGGGAAAAAACAGTCTGTTTCTCCTGCTGTAGGCCCTGAGAATGGTGGTCCTCAACCGGGACCCTAAGATGGGACAGTGAGTTTGCCACATCCTGTAGAGGACACTTTGTATTTTACCTCTTATGAACTATGAAGCAATACTGTGAGATAGATGCATTTCTTTTCCTCTTTGACAGATAAGGAACCTGAGGCCCCTCGCAGTGAAGTCACTGACCCAAAGCCTGGAGGCCGATAGGTCCTGGCAGAAGAGATAACAGTCCTGCCCAAGCCAAAGGACATTTTCTCAGCCACTAAGCTGGGTGTGGACCAATCTCAACATCCCAAATCCCTGACCACAACTTCTGATTTTTAATTTCTCTTTTTTTTTTTTTTTTTCTCTTTTTGAGACAGGGTTTCACTATGCAGTTCAGTTCAGACAGGTCTTGAACTCACTTTGTAGGCCAGGCTGGCCTCGAACTCACAGTGATCCATCCTCCTGCCTCAGCTTCCTGAGTGCTAGGATTACAGGTGTGCACCACTAGCCAAGCTTGTGATTTTTAATTTTTGAACCACCAGTGTGAACCGTGTTGGCATACACATCATCTCAGCATTCTCAGAGGCTGAGGCAGGAAGGAGGATTGCAAGTTTCAGTCCAGCCTGGGCAATTTAGCAAGATCCTGTCTCAAAAATGCTAGGCCTTGGGTTCAATCCCCAGTACAAGGAGAGGGGAAAAAAGAAAATGCATCGTCAATGTAGAATCATGTCATTCCTCCCTCCTTTCAATGAGGCTGAGTTTACAATGAGACTCAGAGACCTCCTACAAAAGATTGCTCAAAATTTAAGCATAGTTCAAATCCTACCTGCCCCAGGAATTTACTATGCAGAGAAAATGCTTTCCCTTTTGCTATAATCACCTTCCATAGAATAAATTTCCTGAACACAATGGCTTTTGTGCACAAAAGGGTGGAGGTGGGAGTGGGGGCCTAGAAAAACCAAGTCTTCAGCTGCTTCAGGGGCTGATCAGACTCATTAGTGCTCCCCAACCTACCAGCAGATCAGAATTCCAGCTGTCTCACAAATTAAACAAGTCCCACCTGCTCCAAACATTTTGCAGGGTTCTGATTCACACAGAGCAGGGCAACGTGCTGTGTTGCTGAACTTTAGCCAGAGTCTAAACGGAGAAGGGGGTGACCACTCAGGTGAGACACTGTCCAGGGACTAAGGAAAGAGGAGGCTGAGCCTGGACTTGGTGGAGCCTGGGGCACAAGTCTGAAGACCCCAGTGCTGAGTCACAAAGTTTGAAATGTCCCACTCCATCCAAAAGTGTCAGCTCCACCAGAGCCACTGGCACAGAGGCCTGTAACCCCACCACTCTGGAAAGCTGAGACAGGAGGATCCCACCTTCAAGCCCAACTTGGGCTTTTTAGTGACTTAACAAGGCCTTTTCTCAAAAATAAAAAAGAATTAAAAGGGTTGAGGATGTAGCTCAGTACAAAGGCCCTGAGTTCAATCCCCACTACCACAAAAACAGACCAAAAAAAATGTCAGCCCCATACACCCTCCAGCACCCTTTGCGGTGTCAGTGATCATGTTAGGTCCCTCCTATGACACAAGTCCTCACAGGCCTGGCTGAGTTACCATCTCTCCACAAAACCTTTGCTAGCCACATCAGTGCCTAGTGGTCTTGTTTTTTCTAAATTGGTGGTGAGAAACCATGAGCTTTGATGGGGCAGTCCAAGATGCAATAATTCTCCCATTGTCCCTAGAAATAGACTCTCAAGGCCAATCCTCCAGTTTGGGGGGGGGGGGAGAAAGAAAAGAAAAAAAACCACAGCATAGTCACTCCCAATCCAGTCTTCTGCATCTCTGCAGACCTTATCACATGCTTTTCTAGGCTGTTATCTTTGAGCGGGGTCTTATCTGTGCTATATTGTCAGCTTTTTTGCAGTTTGCCATCTGTGGCTTATCCTCTAAGGGAAGGGAGTGGAGATTTAAAGGGCCAAGGAGGGGGCAGAAGGGAGAAGCAGCAGCTCACCAAGGCCTGAGATCCGCAGCAGGTGCTGTGCCCCCTGGCGCACAGAGGGGGACAGTGTGAGGTCCACGAAGGCCTTCACTTGGGCCCGGTCCACCAGGCTGAGCCACGCCCCGTACTGCGGCTGCACAGGGTCTGAAGGCAGCATGTCTACAGAGAAGGCGAGGAAAGAATGCGGCCGCTGCGGGCCAAGCTCACTGACTGCTTCCCAGAGTCCACATGTCACAGGGTCTGGGAAGGGGCTGCGGCTGGCTGGAGTGTCTTCTCAGAAGCAGGAGCCGTGAGCTGCATCTTGATAAAGTGAACCAGGAAGGGTGGGAACAAATGTAACAGCAACTCACCAAGGTCCCCCAGGGTGACGTGGCCCAGCACGTACAGCCCCCCCTTCTTGAGCTGGTTGGCCAAGCGCAGAAGAGGCAGGGCACCCCGAGGGTTCCCCACCAGGAGTAGCAGCTGAGGCCGCCAGAACTTCACGTGGTCCTTCCGGACATCCAGCCGGAGCAGGTACTTGCGCACCTGGAGACCAGGATGAGGTGGTGGGGTGGGAGGTCTTTCCCAAACTGCCCCGCATTCACCCTTTCCAAAAGCTCCCCCCAACCTGGTGGAAGAGCAGGGCCTGGCTGACGTAGCCCCAACTGCTGGGGCCTCCTCGCGCCGTGAGCAGGGCGGAAAGCAGGCCCATGAGGAGCAGGGAGCCCCCAGCAGCCCCAGGGCTGATGAGGAACATCATGAGCAGGCAGGAAGCCACACCCAGCAGGCAGGTGTGCCAGGAGAACAGGCTGAAGGTGGGGCTGGCAGTAAAAAGAGGCAGGACGGGAACTCAGGGTCAGCCCTGGCCACCTCACCCCAGCCCACCCTCCTGGGGTCGGCTTCCCCTCTCCTTCCGCCTTTGCCCTGGGGATGTGGGCATGTCGTGTCTGACCGGAAGTTGGGGGCTGAGGCCCATTCCAGGCTTAGGCAGGACAGATCCACTGCAGCATAAGCCACCAGGTAAAAGACTGTGACCACGGCAGCCAGTGTGTTCAGCTTCCCTGCCAGGAGCACCAGCTGGACAGGGACCAAGAAGTGGGACACTGGTCAGAATGCCAAAGCACCATGAGAGTACCAATGTATCCCTGTGAAATGCAGTACATGCACCCCAAGAAGTGCCAATGAACCCCCAAAATGCTAATAGAGCCCTGTGAAATGCCAACGCATCTACCTTTCCACACACGTCTCCTCACCTACACCTAGGTTGATCTTCTCCTGCCAGCTAGTGAAATGAGGACAGGGCAGCCCAAAGGGACAGCTTACCTGCACAAGTCCCCAAGAATATAAGACAGCCCCCCAGGGGTTGCCCCCTCCAGACACAACCTTGGCTGGGGCCAAGATCACTCCTGTAAAAAACACGATCACAGCCATCCCATTAGCCCAGACCGGGCAGGAACCCAGACAGAGCAGGCGGGGTGCACTCAGAGCCGCAGGGAGCCAGAGGACAACGCACCAAAGAGGTCATCCTGGGCCAGGGCATGCAGGATGCGGGAGGCACCAATGAGTGAGCTCATGGAGGCCGACAGGGACGTGGCATAGATGCCAATCAACACCAGCGGGGGCCACACGCTGATGGCGCGAAAGAACCCATAGTTTTCCTGCAGAAGAGTCCTGGGGCAGAAGGGAATAGGAGGGTATCAATCCATCTACCCACAAGCAGCCATTAAGGGTCCTGGGGAGAAAAATGCTCAGGACACTGTGTGGTTAAAAGCTGGGTCCCTGCAACTGATCTCAGCCCTCATCTCAAAGACCAGAGAGACCCCCCCATCTTTCTTTTTGGCTATGCTGGGGACTGAACCCAGGGTCTTCACACTGAGCTACATTTCTACTCCTGTTTATGTTTTTTGTTTAAATTTTGAGGTCTTGGAAACTTGCTAAGTTGTCCAGGTTGATTAAACTTGCAATCCTCCTGTCTCCGGCTACCAGAGTGCGCCCCGCTTGATACTGTATTTTAAATGTGCTAAGGAACGCACTTGGTAGTGGCTGATCATTGCTGGTCTGCCTCAGACTTCGTTCGTTACCCAGTGGTCATTCCCAACAGTACATAAAGAAGCCAGATACTTGTACAAATAGGTATCAGTAGAAAGCCAGCCTCAGCCCACCCACCAAACTAAGTGTTCACAATTGAACCAGGTGCGTGGCAGCTGTTGGCTACAACTTGGCTATTACCATGTAGCCAGCACTCCCCAGGGACAGCAGCAGTTCTGTCTCCATCCTACAGGGAGAAACTGTTCCCATTGCCCCGGCACCCAACCATACAGGTCCCTGCCCCCCAGCCTGTGCTTCAGTCGGTGACCTAAGGGCACCAGCCTGCTGCAGTGTGTTACCCACCCCTCAAGGGCCTGGCTCAGCCCCCACCCCGGGCACCTGTCACAAGTGAAGCTGGAGAGAAAAAAAAGCAGAATGTATATGAAGAAAGTGTAGGCGACAGCAATGATCGTGCCCAGAGGAATTGCCCGACTGGGGTCCTTCAGCTCCCCTGCAGGGAAGAGAACAGAGAGAAGTCAGCCCACTTGCCATCCCCCTATGTCCCCTGGGCAGCAGCCCACCCCCAGGAGCTGGCAGGCAAAGCCTCTCACCCGACATGTTGGCCCCGGCCATGATGCCCGTACAGCCATTGAAGAGGACAGCAAAGACACTGGCAAAGGTCATCACAGCTCCCGTGGTATAGTCCTCGGCATAACCAGCTGAGGGGTTGTTCCCAGGAAGGACAGGATGTCAGCATCCTCCCAGAGTTGCCTGCACTGGGACCCTGCTACCCCACCCTCACATTCCACAATGCCCCACAATGTGTCTCCTCTGATGCCCTCACCAAGACCCTGTACCGCCCCCTTTGCCCCTAACCCCACTGTCCTCTGTCCCTCTGTACGTACATCTTGCCTGCCCCCAACTCCCCCCTGAATCCCCCTCTGCTCCTCCCTTCCCAGCCCACAGTCAGGTCTCCCTCCTCTGCTTGAGTCACTCTCAGCTTTACTTTGGTATGTGTTTCCTGAGTGTACTTTTGTCCCTCCTGTGTGAACGCACATTCCTCTACTGCTTTGTGGCCTCTCTCCGCTGGCCTGTACTGCTCTGCACTGTGGTCCAGACCTCCCACAGGACCTCCAGGTTCTGCTGCAGGGACTCCAAGGGCCCAGCCTGCACCCATGCCCACCCCTCACTCAGGAACTCCAGCATTGCAGAGTTCAGCTCACCGCCCAAGTTGTCCTTCAGTGTGCTGATGTTGAAGCCAGTGAAGTGGCCAAAGCGGGTTGGCAGAGAGGAACCATTGACACCGGGCCGAGGAGCTAAAGGGATATTCTTGGGCGCTACAGCCACAAAGCTGATCAGCACGGAGGCCAGGGAGCCGGACACCAGAAGGAATGTAAGGAAGGAGGCCCGGGCATAGAGGCCAGCTCCCAGCGTGCAAACACCGCCTACGAGGCCCAGCAGCAGGGTGCCATAGAGCAGGTTCCAGCCATAACCCTGAGGCAGGACCTGGAGCCCACTGGACCCCATGGGATCTGGAGAGAGGCAGGGTTAGAGTTAGCAGGCTTGACCCCAAGAAGAGGGCCCACTCTCCACCATGACAGAAGGCAGGGCCAGACACCACCCCACCCCCACCCCGCCTGCTGGTAGAGTAGCATTTCCCAGCTCAGCTTTGGCCCAGCATCCCAGTACTCCTTGGTGGGTACCAATCTTGCTCTGTCAATTCAGAGACTATTAGAGTGGTCTCTCTAGGCAGACGGCAAGCTCTTTGTGTAGGAGTAATCTCTGGGATGGCCACATCTCTTACAAACCAAGTGAATGCATTCTCCTGGAGAGAACATACCCCTCCCACAGCCACAATTCCAGACCCCACAAACCAACAGAACTGCATGGACCAGGTAGGGAGAACACAGACCAGCCCCAAAGACGTCCAGCACGGCCTCCACCAGCCCCAGCAGAGAAACAGCACAGCCGCAGACATTAGCCAGGTAGAACATAAGGCCGATGCTGCCCCCGACCTCAGGTCCCAGGGTCCGGCTGATCATAACTGAATGTGGAAGTAGGAGTGAGCATTAAGGAAAAAGAAACTGAAATACAGCATGAGGAAGGGCTGCAGCATAAATCTGCCTCTGCAGCTGCCTTCCAGCCCTCGCCCTGCCACGACAGCTGAGTTCCTGGCTGTAGCAGGTATCCAAGTGTAGCCGCTCCAGGCTTGTAGCTTTGCACAAGTCCCCAGTACCCTCTGAACACCAGTTTCTTCACCTGTCAAATGATTACTATCTGATCAGAGAGGTGACCAAATGGTGGCACTAACACATAGGACAATATTGATCATCTTTTCAATTTTTTTTTTTGGGGGGGGGAGGTTTTTTGTGGGGGAAGGTTTTTGAGAAAGGGTCTCACTATGTAGTCCAGGCTGATCTTGAACTCATGGAAATTCTCCTGTCTCAGCCCCGTGAATGCAGGGATCACAAACATGTGCCACTGTGCCCAGTTATCCTTTTAGAACCTTTTTTTTTTTTTTTTTTTTTTTAATACTAGGGATTGAACTCATGACCTTGAGCTTGCCAGACAGGCACTTATGCTGCTGAGCTAAATCCCCAACTCCCCATTTAGACTTTTAATATAATTTTGCTAAATTGCTAAACTGCCCTGGGCTTGAACTTGTGACCCTCCTGCCTCAACCTTCTAGAGTGCTGGAATTACAGGTATGTACCACCCTGCCCAGCTAATGTTGCTAAGCATTATCATCCTAGCCCGGGCCATTCATTAGAAGTTGCCCTGCCCCCGACACAGGGAGGCTACTGGCTTCTCTCCCCCACCTCCTGGAAGTGGGAACAGCCTAGGCCCCGGCCCATCCAAGGTGGAGGATACAGTAGGCTCCGCCTCCTCGGACAGCTCCATTGGTGGCGATGGCACAGACAGACAGGACGGTGAGCACCAAGATGATATAAGCGACCAGCAGCATGGCCAAGGCCTGTAGCAGCCCAGCATGGCCCACCACGAACCCTAGGTGGGAAGGACAAACCAAGTCATAGGGCATTCCCACCCCGCACCCCCATCCCCACCCCACTGGGTAGCAAAAATCTGGATACACCCTCGCACTCCTCCTCCTTCTGCTGTCTCCCCCTCGGGGTGCTCCTCGGCCCCATCTCTGTCCCACTCCCCAGCCCAGCAAGTCCGCCCTCCACTCACCAATCCTCAGGAAGACAACTATACTGAACATGGACAGGACTGTGGGCACCACCACACCTAGGAAGGTAGACAACTTGCGGGCAGGCGCCCCTCCAGGACCTCCAGCTCCATTGGCAGAGAAGGCAGCTCCTTCTTCCCCCAGGAGCCGGTAGGCCAGCAGAGGCGAGCTCTCACTGGCCATGGCTGAATATAGAGCCAGGAAGCCACAAATGGGTTAGGTGGCCTGTAAGAGATTATGCTGCATGGTTAGCAGTTCTTCACACCCCCTTCAAAAAAAACTAATCAAGCCCAGTGTGGTGGTGCACACTTGTAATCTCAGCACTCTGGAAGGCTGAGACAGGAAGATTCAAAGTTTAAGCCCAGCCTGGGCAACTTAGCAAACTTGGAGAAACCTTGTCTCAAAATAATAATAAGCCAAAAGGGTTGCAGAACTAGTTTAGTGCAAAGGCCCTGGGTTTGATCCCCAGTACAAAAACAAAACACTTAACCAAATACTCAGCAGCATCCCCCAGAGAAGAGGGACACACACTCTGACTGCAACTGTAAAGGGCACCTGGGCTCCCAACTACTGCCCCGTAGTCTAGGCCCTCAAACCCTAAGCATCAGTATCAAGGACTGTGGCAGTTCCTATGGGCCAACTCTTCCCCCACGTTCCTGAAAATGGGGGTGCACAGCTCTGGAAAGGGTCACAAATGCTTTCGCAGCCCAGATTTCTCCAGCCTCTCCCCATTTAACTAGTGGTACAGGAGGAAGTGTATCCTTCAAAAGGGAAGTAAGTTACGGGCAGGCTGTCCTCCTCACCCACTCCTCCGGAGTCGTCACCCGCCCCTCAAGTCCCCCCACACAATCGCCTTACTCACAAATAACTTCCAAATCCTCCAAAGCCTCCCTCCCTCCCTCCACCAACTCGGGCGCCCTCCTTCTCTCCGGATCCTTGCCAGATTCCACCCATCCGTACAAGGAAACCCCCCCTCAACCCTATCAACCCAAACCCATCCTTAGAATTCCAAAACAGAAACCAGGCCGGCTCGCATAGCGCTACGGTCCCCGGGCTCCTCCTCCCCCAACCCACCGGCTCCTGCCCACTTGGTCCTACAAAGGGTGCGAGGGCACGAAGATGTTCCTCTCGCAAGCCAGGCGCACCAAGCAGCTCACTCACCACCCGGAGGATGCGGGCGCTCGGGGTGATGCCAGCTCACCGGAGGGGACCACTACGCGCGGAGGGGGCGCGGGCCGGAAAAGACAGCCGGCTGTCGGGAGGCCAGGCCCGGAGCCTGCCCCACCGCAAGGCGCCCCATTGGCCCCAGAGTAGGCCCCGCCCAGTGGGTTTGCCCCATAAGCCCCGCCCCTCGCGGCCCCGCCGGCGCCGGCTGGCTGCACGTGCACCCCAGGGGTTGAGCTGTTGTCTGCAGATCTGCGCCTCTGGCGGGTCGCGGGCTTCAGGCTCTAACGGACTATTTATTACCTGGTGCAAACGGGCGCCCATCGCGCAGCCCCCGTTCAGCTCTGTGGCGCCCCCAGGAGCAGCTGCCATTTGAAGAGAGCGTGTAGTGACGGCAGAAGGCGCTGCGGGTGGGCGTGGCGGACACCTGGCCAAGGTGCGTCGCCGGGAACTCCAGGCGGTGCGGTCTAGCGCTTCCGGAATCGTAGTTGTGCAGCGCCCCAAAGCCCGCCTGGAAAGTCCGCCCGACCGGCTTCCTCAGCCCCACCGGGGACCCTCCCCTCGCGCCGGTCGGTGCAGCCCGTCGGCTGCGCTTTTGGCTTCGGCCACCGGAGGGAGCCCTGGGCCGCCGATTAGGGGAGCCGCGCAGCTGCAAACCTGCATCGTTCTGTTTGTCTGCCGCCTGCTTCTGAGCCTCTCCCAGCGCAGATCACCGAACCTGTGAATCCTGCGGTCAAGCGGGAGCTCCTCCTCAATCTGTTTATTCATTGGGGGGTATCGAAGGTTAAGCCGAGGACCTTTACACTGAACTACATCCCACCACCACCACCCCCAGCCACTTTTTTTTTTTGAGACTTAGTTGCCCAGGCTGGGCTGGAAGATGAGATCTTCTTGTTTCAGCCTCCCAGGATGCTGAAACACCATGTCCAGCTTCTACATTCCTTACAGGTAGCATCCATAGTAGCACCTCTTGTCATGCCTCCTGATGCTTGCTCTGTAAAATGAGGCTGTGCTAGAGTTCCTTCTGAGTTTCATGATCTAATACACATTTTTAACAAGGCCTACATATTTAGTAAATTACTCTGTGCATACAGCATTGCATTAAATATGCAGAACCACTCTGTGAGGTCAGTTCTGCTACTATTTCAATTTTTCAGATTATGACACTAAAACTTGGAGAGAGCCGTGTGTGGTGGTGCATCCCTGTAATCCCAGCATTCAGGAGGCTGAGGCAGGAAGATTGTTGTGAGTTCTAGAGGAGCCCGGGCTACAAACTGAGGTCAAGGCCAGCCTGAACTGCACAGTGAGACCCTGTCTTAAAAAGATAAATGAATAAATAAAGCTTGGAGAGTATTGATAATACATTCCTTTTATTTTTCTTTACTTATTGGGGATTGAACCCCAACATCTACACCTCTAGGTCTAGACAGGCCTGGGAGGGGCAGGCGACACTGGGGCCTGGTTGAGAAGAGGGCTCAGAGGGGATTAAAGTTTGGTCAAAGAGAAACCCTGACCCAAAAATCCTGTCTCACTGGACCTGTCCAAAACACTGATCCATTGATCGTATCTTCCCCCTTACCCAGTTTAAATTTCAGGATTATGACCAATCCCTTGCATACACCCTTGTCCTCTCTCACTTCGTCACACCTGTCTGGCTCAACCACGGCCCTGCGGGTCTGGAGCTGCAGTTCAATGCTACAGCACTGGGCTAGCATGCTCACTGTGCTGCAAAAAGAAAGTAAATCAAAAACAGAGCCCTGACAATCTCAGCCTGTCCCAAAGGTTCAGTGTGGCTGGAAAAAAACAGCTGCATTTGGCAACCAGGTCGAGTTACAAATGAATCACCACTAACCTCCAGTGGGCCCCTAATGTGACCCAACCTTCTGCCATTTCAGTTGTCCATGTTTCCCCCCATCCACAGATTCTAACCCTCACCCCCTCTCCCATCCACCAGTGCGGCCTCCACCGGTCCCACTCTTGGCCCACTGCCTTGCTTCCCATTTCACTGAGAAAATAAAAGCCATCAAAACAGGCTTCTGAAAGCTCTTCTCTGTCCATTTGCCCTAGGCATCGGTGCCCTCTGCTCTGCCCTCCCTCCTGTCACAATGGTCAACCTGCCACTGTGCACTAGGTCCCAACTCAATGCTTTGATCTGTCTTGGTTTTGTTTCATTCTTTGTTTGGTGTTTTGTTTTTGAGACAGGGTCTCACAGTGATTCTTCTGCCTCAGCCTCCCAAATGCTGAGATGATGGGCATGTGCCACCATACACTGTTTGCTTTTTTTTCCATTGGTCATTCCCGCTGCTTACACAGATATACTTTATTTCTCTCATAGAGAAAAATTTTTTCTGAATCCATTCACCTCCTGTACCCTTAAGCTAACACTCTATGTCTTTATTCTTTATAACAATACTCCTTTGTGAATTGTCTAAATCCTCTCTCTCTCTCTCTCTCTCTCTCTCTCTCTCTCTCTCTCTTGCGTGCGCGCAATGGGATTGAACCAAACCTTTCCCACTGAGCTATGTCCCCAGCCCTTAAAATTTGAGACAGGGACTTTGCCAAATTGGTAAATTGCCCAAGTTGAGCTGCATCTTTTGATCCTTCTGCCTCAGTCTTCCACAGTGCTGAGATTGCAGGCATGTGCCACTGTGACTGGCTCCTTGACTGATAGATTTTTTTTTTTTTTTAGACAAAGTCTTGCTATGTAGTGCAGGCTAGTCTTGAACTATGTAGCCCAAACTGGTGTTGAACTTGTGGCAATTCTCCTGCCTCTGCCTCTCAAGTAGAGATTACAGGTGTGTGCCAACAGGGCCAGCATCTGATTTCTTCTTACACCCATAGGGAAACCTTCAATGTCTTCTACTTAGCCAGTGTAACATAGACATGTTACACTGTTCTTGTTCTCATTTTACCAAACTCACACCTGATTTCCTTCTCCTCAAAACACTTTTTTCTCCCACACTCAGTATTCCTTCCTGCTCAGTCTCTTCTGCAGCTTCTTCCTCATCTCTCTCACCTTAACTTTGGGACGTGACACCCCTAGGTGGTGCTACATAAACAGCCAAAAGGCCACTGTGGAATGGAAACTCCGCTGAAAGTGTAGTCGGCTTTCTTTCCACCATTTACACCCACTGCCTCGGTGACCTCATCCAGTGTCACAGTTTTAAATACCATCTGTTTAACAGTGCCCCAGGACATAGCTCCTGCCCAGATCTCCACTCTGAATTTTAGATCTTATGTCCAGCAATCTACAAACATCCCTATTTGGACATCAAATGAGCAGGGCAGTTCAAACCACTAGAGCTCTTTTCATCCTTCCAGTTGGTCAGGAGAAAAGTGGGGAGCTATACTTTAATACTTTCTCTCACATCTCACCCATTGGCAATTCTTTGGTGTGATGGTTCAGCTTCATTATTGGCTTGATTGGATTCTGAAATGCACAGGGGATTATGTTTCTGGCTGTTTAGGGGGGGACACCTAGTCATGAGTTTGGGGTCTATGTCTAGTTTCTATGTCTGGTTTCTGCCACTTTCTCTCTCACTCCTCCCCTGCTTTGCTTCCGGGCTGCCATGAACTGAGCAGCTCGCTCCACCATGCCCTCTCTTCATATTTCTGCCTTAGAGCCAGCTAACCATGGACTGAATCCCCTGAAACCATCAGCCAAAGAAACTTCTCCTCCTTTAGAGTATGGGTATGAGGTATTGGATCTCAGCATCAAGAAAGCTCACTAATACTTTTGCCTCTACTTTTAAGATACAGCCAGCATCCAGCACCATCTGATGACCCTAATTCAAGCTACCAGCAACTCTTTCCTGCACCATGGCAATAGCCTCTTTTACTTTCTCGCTTCTGTCCTTACCCTAAAGTCTCCTCTCAGCGGAGCAGCTAATGATGCCATGGAAGCAATTATTAGCTCACACTGCTTCTTTTTCTAAAACTTCAAGTGTCTTTCCCTTTTTTTTTTTTTTTTTTTTTTTGTCTTTTTGAGACAGGGTCTCATTACACAGTTCAGGCTGGCCTCCAGCTCACTTTGTAGCCCAGGTTGGCCTCAAATTCACAATAATCCTCCTGCCTCAGCCTCCCAAATGCTGGGATTATAGGCGTGAGCCACCACGCCCAGCTTCTTCCCATTTTCTTCACCCTACCTATTAGGAGAGTGTCCCAACTGACCAATTACAGCCCTGGTTCAGGCTTTTTTTTTTTTTTTTTTGGTACCAAGGATCATAGTCACAGCCACGTGCTTACCAGTCAGGCGCTTATGCCACTGAGCTAAATCCCTGGCTTCTGGTTCATGCATCTTGTCTACTCATGGTACAAATTCTCTCTCTCTCTCTCTCTCTCTCTCTCTCTCTCTCTCTCTCTCTCTTTCTTTTGATATCAGGGACCAAACTCCCAACCTTGCAAGAGCTCTTTCCAGGCAAGAGCTTGCACCACTGAGCTAAAGCCCCAGCCCATCATGGTACAAATATTAACAGGGTCTCCAGGGAAATGGGGGTTTAGCTCAGCAGCACAAGTACCTGTCTGCCAAACATGAGGTCATGAGTTTGACCTCCAGCATCCAGAAAATAAATAAATAAACAAATAAATCAGGTTCTCAGGCTGGGGATGTAGCTCACTGGCATAAGCACTTGCCTTGCAAGGAAGAGGTCGTGAGTTCGATCCCCGGTACCAAAAAATTAAAAAATAAAATAAATAAATAAATCAGGTTCTCCTTTTGCTCAGAAGTGTCCCAGAAGTGTCTTATATGGTGACCCTATTATATGGTGCACCCCACCTTCAAGTTCTCTGACTCTTCTACTCTTGTGCATGGTCCACAATGGCCGCTGGGATGTACTTTGAACAACCCAAAACACTCTGTGACCAGGGGATGGTAGCAATTATTCTTAGGAAGTCGAGGCAGAAAGATCACAAGTTCTAGCACAGCCTGGGCCATTTAGCAATTTAGGAGAACCTGCCTCAGAATAAGAGTTAAATAGGGCTGGAAATGTAGGGCTGTGCAAAGGCCCTGGGTTCAATCCCCAGTACCACCAAAAAAATAAAAATCAGACTTAAAAAAGAACTGCCAGAGATTTAGCTCAGCAGCATGAGCGCCTGCCTGGCAAGTGCTAGGTCTTGAGTTCAATCCCTGGTACAAAAAAAAAAAAAAGAAAGAAAGAAAGAACTGAGTATGTGGTGTAGTATGAAGCCCTTTTTTTCAATCTTCAGCGCAGAAAAAGAAAAAAACCCCACTTCTATGGCTCAAGACATAATGAGCTTCCTTTAGGTCTTCTGGACTCAGTCATTCTGTTCTTAGTGAAATCTTCCCAGCCAAATTCCTTTTTAAATTGAACCACACCCTCCACATTTGATCCATTTTTGTTCTCCACAGCACTTAACATTATCTAATATGTATCATTTACTTAACTTTTCTAATTTTTATTAGTCCCCATTTGCAGTGCATAGTAACATTCGTCGTGCAGGAGTAGTTACATGTACATCTTTTTTTTTTTTTTTTTTTTGGTACCAGGGATCGAACTCACAGCCTTGCATTTGCCAAGCAGATGCTTATGCTGCTGAGCTAAATCCCCGGCCTTACACATCACATTTTAATTCTTTTTCACCTCTCCTTCCCTTGCCTACTTATTTATCTTGTTCACTAACTGCCTATTCCCAACAGAACGCTAAACTCTACGAAACATGACCTTAGGTTCAGGGCCTAGAACAATCGCTAGCTCTCTGAACTACTCAATTTGACTGTGGCTATAGGAATCCTCCCATATCTGCCCAGCAGTCAAGCAGCGCACGGCCTCCGGTTTACTAATCACGTGACCGCCGCGGCCCCGCCCCGTTCCCTAGGATGGGAAGATGGCGGCGTGCAAGAGGGCTTCAAAGAAAGGGCAACGAACGAGAGGACGCTGGTCCGCCAGAGCGCCCGCGCGGTTGCCTTTTTTCCTATGGTTGTGTTCTGGGAAGGCGCGAATTGTGGGGCTACGTGCTGGGCTTCCTCGTCACTGTTTGGGAGGAGGGGTTCCTAAACCTTAGGAGTGCTTGATCGGACCTGCCTGCCGCCTGCCAACCACTTGAGATCCGAGGTTGTAGGATTCCCTACGGGGGTTCTTCACCCCTTTGTGTCAGCCCCTCTTAGGAAACCTCATATCGGCCCAGGCCCCGATTCTAGGGATCACCGTACACACACAGAACCAGCCCCCCACCCCCCAGCGACCAGAATGTTCAATCCACCTGGGGGTTCTGCATCAGGCCTCGAATAACAATTTCCTGGCTCCGGACTCCCGCCCTGAGCTCTCCAGCATTAAGTCTGGTGAATCTGCACCCCCTCCCGCCCCGCCCCAGGTCCCTGGGGCAGATGAGCCCTTAGCCACCGCCCGTACGATTTCCTGCAGACCCAGCAAACAAAAGCTCAAACTCGGGAAGGGAGGCGAGGCTGAGCCGGGTGCCCTTCCTGCAGAAACAGCCGATGGAGCAAAACGGGCCAGGGGGAAAGGAGGGGAGGGATGAAATTGCAAGGTTCCTCCAGGACAGAGGGAAGCCAGACGCCCGGATCCTGGGGAGGGAAGGCATCGAGGGAACTGGATGTGAAGGGCCCAGGCAGGACACCTGTATTTGCTGGGAAGTCACCAGATCTCTGCTGCCTGGGTGCAGTGATGTCAAGCTTAGGGAATGGAGGGGGTGGGGGACGCTGGGGTTCAGGTGAGCTCTCTGGCCCCCAGGCGAGAATAGTGGGGGCTGGGAGAGGGCTAAAGCTCTGCGTCATCTCCTCTGGGGCCTCCCGCCGACCTCCCCCTGGAGCGACCTGTAACCCTTTGAGCTGGCCACACCCAGGGCCGTCTTCCTGCTCCTCCCGAGGCACAGAGCGATCCTGGGCAAACCACTCAGCAGTCCTGGGGCTTCTGGTCCCTTCGGCACCCTCATAGCCTAGCCCCGGCCGCGCCACAGACAGTTCCTCTTGGGGTCCTTCCTAGAGCCAGTCTCCTGCCTGCCCCCACTCCCATTCCTGCCAGGGACACAATGGCAAGGGAAGGGCCACCTCCAGTGGGTTGGGTGCGGGGGGATGCTGGCATTGGGGGGGCTTGGCCTCATATCCTGTCAGGCTGCCAGGGGAAGAGAAGAAACAAAGGACTTCCCCCTGCCGGGACAATGAGCCTTGCGCTACCTCTCTCCCCACCACCTTTCCACCCCCCTTCTCTAGAGATTCCTCCCCCACCTCCCGGTCCTCTGGTATCTCTGAGGCTGAGCTCCGCTCTTCCCCTTTCCCATCCCATCACCTCCACCGTTGCTCACTCCCAATCCTGGCTCTTTCTCAGCCCCGGCTTCTCCAACAGCAATCAGGGTCCCTTCTTGTCTCCCAGCACCAATTTTGGGGTAGTCCATGAAATGTCAGCAGTAAATCACAGCCTTCTGATGGCCAGTAGAAAGTCCTGGCTCAGCAAGAGAACAGCTCCAAGGCAGAGAGAGTGGGGCTGGACCTGGGCCCTGGGCCCTGGGAGCAAGAGAGGATCTTGGGGTTAGGACCAGGAGTCCCATCATTGGGCTGAGCACATAACAAAGGGTCAGGCTGTCTTGGAGCACTTTTAACATCACTTTTTTTTTGGTGCCAAGAATTGAATCCAAGGCCTCCACACTGAGCTACATCTCAAGGCCTTTTTATTTTGTGGAAGGGTTTCACTAAGTCACCCAAATTGGCCTTAAACTTGAGTTCCTCCTACCTCAGCCTCCCAAAGTTCTGGATTGCACTGTGTGCCAACACATCCAATTAGCAAATCATTTCTTTTTCTTTCTTTTTTTTTTTTTTTGGTACCCAAAATCAAACTCAGGACCTCGTGCTTGCCAGGCAGGGGCTTGTGCCACTGAGCTACATCCCCAGCCCAACAAATCATTTCTGAATCTGTCTCTTCTTTTATGATTTTTTAAGTATACTTATTTTATTTTTCTCCTTTCATGATTTAAATGTTAACAGTTGCTTTAAAAAAACAGGTTGTAGAACTAGGGGTTTAGCTCAGTGGCACAAACTCCTGCTTGGCAAGTGCGGGTCATGAGTTCGATCCCCCAGTACCAAAAAAGAAAAGATTGCGAAGCTTTCCCCAGTGACCTCAACTCTGCGTTCTCCATCATGCCCTCTGCCCTACTCCTCCTGTGCCTGTAGCTTCCAAACCTGGGTCTCCATCCAAAAGCTGCCTTTGAGTTCCAGACCCGAGGAGCTCAGATCTTGTTGACTTCCAGGGCTCCAGGTGCAGAGACCCAAAACTCCACATGCCCACAACGGCTGCTGTGTCCCCAACTCTCACCTTGATGCCCAAATCTGAATTTAGGTCACCTGTGATTTCAGTCTCACTCACCAACAGCCAGGCCCCAAGCTCTGCCTACCATAGCTTCACACTGCTGTTGGGATAGTGCATTGATTTTTTTTATTTTTATTTTTTGTCTTTTTGAGACAGGGTCTTGCTATGCATCAGGCTGGCCTTGTGCTCACTTTATAGTCCAGGCTGGTCTCGAATTCACAGTGATCCTTCTGCCTCAACTTCCCAAGTGCTGGGATTACATGAATATGCCACCATGCCCAGTATTTTGCACTGATTTTTCTATCTCGATCACTTTTAGTCTGTCCTCCAAAATTGTTAGATCTTTCTTCTTTTTCTTTTCTTTTTGTCTTTTTAAGACCAGGTCTCACTATGCAGTCAGGCTGACCTTGAGCTCACTTTGTAGACCAGGTCAGTGTAACGATCCTCCTGCCTCAGCTTCCAAGTGCTGGGATTATAGGCATGCGCACCACACCCAGCTGTTGTGAGATCTTTCTATGCAAACTGGACTCTGACACTTCTCAGCCTAAAGTCCTAAGCAGGTGGCTACTGGAGGGGTTCAGGACAAGCCGTGGGAAGCGCTGCAGTAACCAGTTCTGGCCCGTGGAGCTCATCAGTTGTCACTGCTCTGCACTGTCTCAGCTGGCCTTGTGTACTCTGGCAACTGTCACAATGGGATGAGCCCCTTAGCTGCATCGCATTCGGTGCTCCTTCTGCCTGTGAACGCCTTCCCACATCTCCTGTGGGACTCATTCAACAGCACCTTCCCAGAGAGCTCACCCGGAAGCCACAGCGGGATTCCCTGTGCTCCTGCTGAGCCCCCCATGCATGTTCAGCACATAGCTGCCCAGGTACTGCTGTAGGCTCCGGAATGCTCTACCTGTGGGCTGTCTGGTCTGAGGAGGAGGAGGAGGAGGATGACTTTGTGTTCTCCTCTTGGCCCACGGTGGGTATTCGATACCTAATCACTGAAAAAATATGAATCACTGAATAAACCAGGCGGTGGCGCACACCTGTAATCTTAGTGCTCTGGAAGGCTGAGGCAGAAAGATTTCAAATTCCAGTGCAGCCTGGAGGTGTAACATGAGACTCTCTCAATTTTTTTTTTTTTTTCTGTCTTTTTGAGACAGGGTCTCACTGTGCAGTTCAGGCTGGCCTTGGGCTCACTTTGTAGCCCAGGCTGGTCTCTAATTTGCAATGATCTTCCTGCCTCAGCCTCCCAAGTGCTAGGATTACAGGCGGGCACCCCACCATGCCCAGTGCCTGTCTCAAATTTAAAAAACATTAAGAATATTGCTCAGTATGAAGGCCCCGGGTTCAATTTCTAGTGCTTACAAAATCGAAAATAAAAAACACTACTGCGTAAATAGAAGAATGGTCAATAAAAGGATGAATAGGAACAAATACTCACTGAGCACATTCTGTGCACCAGACCTGCTCCTGATTGACCGTGGTGAGCACAACGCATTTCCTGAATCGACCACACACAAGGAAATGCACAATCCGGGATGCGGGTGTAGCCTAGCAGAGAAATGCTTGCTAGGACGTACAGAGTGCCAGCCCCAGCACAGCAAAGAAAGGAGGTGGGGGGGGGGATTCCTTAAGGTTTGAAACTTATTTTTGCTAATGCCAACACCTCTGTCAAAGTCCTTTTTGTCTAAGAGCTGTAAGATACTGGCCTGGGACCCATCTGGAGAACTGTTTAAATTGACGGCATTCATTAACCAGGGCCATGGAAAGTCAGGCAGGTGAGGAGCACTGAAATTTAAACTTCATGAACTTTGAGGTAAACTTGAACTTTGGACCAAGTGGCAGTTAGGCAGGGGGTGGAAAGGGAAGGCTAGAATGAGAAGTGAAAATTTCAATAGTTTACAGTGAAAAGGGATGATTGTTAGGAAAAGAAACTGCCCTGAGGTGGTAATAAAAGAGAATCCTACAGAAGCCAGGCTTGGTGGCTTCCCAAGCACTTGGGAGGCTGAGCCATTTGTTCAAGACCAGCCTGGGTTACAAAGTGAACTCAAGGCCAGCCTAAACTGCACAGTGAGACCCTGTCTCAAAAAGACAAAAAAAAAAAAAATCATGATCATAATAATAAAATAAAATAACATAAAAATAAAACATAAAAAAAAGAGGGAATCCTACAGCCCGGTGGTCTGCAATGGTGGTTTACACCTGTAATCCCAGCACTTTGAGAGGCTGAGGCAGGAGGATTCCAAATTATAGCCTAGTCTGGGCAACTTAGTGATTATTGAGACCTTGCCTCAAATAAAAAATAAAAAAGGACTGAGGATGTCATTAGTGTGAAGGACTTGGGTTCAAACTGAAAAAATAAATAAGAACACTAGTGCTATTTAGGGTTGCTCCCTATAACTGTGGGTGTGGTACTGTGTAGAAACAGCTATGGCGGGGCTGGGGATTTAGCTCAGCGGCATAAGTGCCTGCCTTGCAAGCACAGGGTCATGAGTTCGATCCCCGGTACCGATTTAAAAAAAAGAAAAGAAACAGGATGGTTTGGGCCAGGAACAAAGTGACAGTCTAACATTTGGGATGTGGGGACAGCAAAATGGGCTAAATTTCCAAAAATCAAGGAAGGGAGGCCCTCAGGTTTGTTTGGGCCTCTGGGACAAGTACTAATTCAGGCAGTGAGAGGAATGCCCATCTCTCTGTGCCACAACATTCAGAGGACTCCCCAGTTTTCCTGAAAGGGGTCAGAGGCTGTGGGTGGCCTGAAGCCAGGTAGTCTGAGCATTAAAGTCTCAGACGTCATCTCCATCCAAAGGGGACATCATGGGGCTTTCAGCAGATAATCCGCCAGATTATAAAGTGTATTTATTTTCACCAGATTTTTTTTTGTGTTTTACTTGAGGAATTGGGGGACTGGGGATTGAATCCAGCCCATTTGTTATGTTGAGACAAGGTCTCAAATAGGCTGAGGTTGAATTTGCAATTCTCCTGCTTCAGTCTCCCTGAGTGTTGGGATTACAGGTATGTGCCATCATACCTGGTTTGTTTTATAGTACTAGGCATCTAGTAATTGCTCAATAAAAGTTTTTGTTTATTCTTTCTTTTATAGATCTATGCTAGACACTAAGCTAGAACACGGGCTGAATATAGGAGCTAATGACCACAGAAAAGTGAGATTTTTTTTTTTTTTTTTTGAGACAGGTCTTCTTGTGTAGTTTAGGCTGCTTTTAGCTCACTGTGTAGCCTAGGATGTCACTGCACTCTTGGGCAATCCTCTCAGAGTGCTAGGATTACAGGTGTACCACCATGCCCAGCTAGTCTCTGAAAGTTTTCTGACCTGGGGCCTCTCTTTCCTCTAGCTAGGGAGTGGAGGAGGTTGGTCCCCAGGGTCAAATACACAGAGTTCCGATATGACGCAAGCCACTTCACCTCTTTGGCCCTCCGCTCACACCAGCCCCTCACTCCACCCTGCCTGGCTTCCCTTTGCACTGCTGTCCCTTGCCAATCTGGCGTGTGACTCCTCTTTGCAGAGTGATGCACTACATCTCTCATGAAGGAGGACACTCAAGCCAGCAGGGCTTGAGGGGGGTGGAGGGCAGAGCCCAGGGGAAGACTCGGTGCAGAGCAAGAGGGGGTGCGTATGGATAAAGTGGAAGGAGAGGCTGAATAAGGGGACCGTGGGGGGCTGCCGGCCTGCGTGGGGAGGGAGGAGGGGATTCCCGGTGTGGGCTGGTCTGGTCGGCTCCAGCCAAGCCGGCTGTTTCCTGCCCTTGGTGACCCCGCACCCCGGAGCAGGACCCAGGCAGGGCGACGAGGAAGGGCAGGGGTGTTCAGAGCACCACTTGTGCCAGGAAGATAAGTGCACAGGGACAAGAGGTCATTGCGGTCCAGCATCCTCTCTGGGGAGGCGGGCCGGTTAGGGCATTTGGCAGCCCCCCAAGTGTCCCCGACGCCTCCTTCTGTCTCTGGGCTCCTCAGCACCTCCAGACATTGTTCTCCTTAATTATCCTCTGAGCCTAAGCCTTTTCCTTCCAATCCTTCGGGCCGCTCCCGCTGCAGCGCCCCTTCCCCTCCACGCTGCGACCAGTGACCCAAAGTAGAAGAGGGTGCCGGGTTTCCTGGAACCTCCTCTCTAACTGATGGATGGGGGAGTTGGCAAGGAGAGTAAGGGCACCTTTCAGCCATCCGAGGCCCCCCAGGAGCCAGACAGGAAACGGTCTCAGGAAAGACCACGGCAGCAGCCCCCAGTCCCCCGGGTCAGGGATGAGGGCGGCGAGGGAAGCGCTCCGAACGCGAGAGTGAGAGTGAGAGAATGGGAATTTGGAAATCTCCTCGACCTCTCGCCCTGCCGGACACACCTCCCTTTTATTTACCCTCGCTTCCTCGTTCTGTCTATACCCCTTTTCATTGGAAGCGAGTGCTCTAGCCTTTCTGCACACTTCTCCGCGCAAGGCTACGCGTACAGAGTGACTGTGTGATGGTTCGCTGCAGGCTTACCCAAGAAGCTGGGACTGCTGCCCAGGGACCGCTGGGCGACCCTCCACTCTCTAAAGCTTCTACCCTTTCCTTTCCCCCTTTCTCCTCCAAAAGCAGTTCCAGGAGCCAGCTAGGGGGTAGCAGGCGCGTCCAGGAGCCGAATCCCACGTTCGCAGCGAGATCTGCACAGGCTTTGTATATCTAGCGCGCATTTTTGCGCACGTCCACGCGGCGCTGCGTGGCTTTGGTGGGTGGGCTTCTCTGTTCGCCGGTGCCTGCTGGGTTCGGGTCTGTCCTCAGGGACCCTGGGCCCCGGCCCCAACACGCGCGGTCCGGGACAGGGCACACATGCACCGTGCACATTTGGGCGGGACCTCGGCTTCTTGCCCGCCGCCCCTCCCCCTTCCCCAAACTTTCTCCCAACTTCCCGAGCTACTCTGGTCTGCGCCCCGCTCCGTTTCCCTCATGAATTATTCAGCAGCGCGCTCACCAATCAGCGCACCCGGCCCCCTCGCCGAGCCCCGCCGCGGAGGCTGCCCCCGCCCCGCCCCCCTCCTTCCCCGGCCAGGCGCCGCCCGGCCCAGACCCGTCCCGGCGCAGCCTCGGCCCGGCCCGCGCGGCCCCGCGCCGAAGTCGCCTCCCGCCCTCCGCCGCGTCCCCGCTCTGCTCTCACCCTCCCGCCTGCGCGGAGCGCACTCGGCCGGCGGCTAGAGCAGCGCCTCTCCAGGGAGGGGGAGACGGCGAGCTACCGGCCCACTCCCAGCCAGCGGGGGCGGGACCCCGAGGCCCGCAGGGACCCCGACTGCAGCCACGTCTCGCTCCGCGCCCACCGAGCGCGGCCACCGCCTGGACGTCCCCCAGGCCGGCCTCCCGCGCGCGCGGCGAGGACGCGGGGCCACACCTGGGCGCCGCCGCCCGGTGCCTCGCTCCTCCGCATGGGCCAGCGCTGAAGGCCTCGACCGAAAGTCTCACGCGGGGAATCGGCGTCCACCCGCCCAAGGGGAGAGCCAGACCTGGGGGGGCTAGGGCCCCCCAAACTCGGATCGGATCCAATCGCAGGAAGAAGGCGCCATGGAGCTCCGGGCGCTACTCTGCTGGGCTTCGCTCGCCGCTGCTTTAGAAGGTGAGTTTCCTGTGGGCACCCCTGCCATTCTTGGAGCTCCCAAAATTGGGCCTCCGAGTAGAGGGGTCCGAGTTCTCTTTATCCCCTACCCCGGAACCCCGATCCCAAACACTTTGGGCTGGAACGGGAGAGGGCGGGGAGGAGGCAGCCCGGCGGGGAGTGGAGTTTTCTTTTGTTTGGGAAAGAGATGGAGTCGGGCTCTGACCCGGGACGTTCCCCAGCCCGGCTCCCCAGACTCTTATTTCTGACGCCAGACAACTTTGGCAGCCTTTCCTGTCTTCCCCACCTCAATTTTACGAACTATCCCAAAGTTTCTGTCCACTTTCCCACCTCTGGCTAAGCATGAAGGCACATTTCTGGAACATTTCAAACGCCATGGACCAGGCAGAACTTCGTGGTAGGCCATAACTTAACCCCACCGTCTGTTCTTTTATGTTCACATCTGGCTCCTTCAACTCCACACCCCTGTCACCATAGCCACCTTTGGCAGTCATGCACCAGACCTTAGGAAGGCTGGCCCCGGTTTGCCCAGGCTGTACTCCATCCCTTTAAATGCCACCTAGACCCCAGCCTTGCAGGGTTCTTGGCTGTCCCCCATCCCTGGGGGACACTACCAGAAACTGTCACGCACCACCCCCTGTCACCCTAACAGCCCAGCTACCTGTATCTAGCCTCTCCAAGTTCCTCTCTTCTGTATTCCCCTCCAAACATTTTCTCAAGATCCCCGAGCCTCTCTGTTCCCCTTACCTCCTAGAGGGGCAGTCCAGAGCCCCGTCAGCCCTCCTCTTGTGTCTCTAATCTCCTTTTAGTCAGCTGCCTACCCCTTCCTTGCTTAGAATCAAAGGGGTCTCCGGAGAGTGGGCCTTGGGGGGCACTGAAGGGGAGGAGAAGCACTTGGAAAACGCACCATTCGGGTGGTGCTTCTCAGGGCTGGGCGGGAAGATTTGTCCTGCTCAGATAGAATTGTGGGCTGGGAAAGAGGAAGCTAAATGGGGCAAGAAAGCACCTAGAGTGTGGTGAGAGATAAAAGTGCAGAGCAGACATCTGCTCCCATGCCTGTTACCTGGTGCATCAGCAGCCCCAGACAGTGCAGACGTCTTTGGGTCTTGTTTGTTTGTTTGGGTTTTTTTGTTGTTGGTACCAGGGATCGAACTCACAATATCGTCGTGCTTGGCAGGCAGGCGCTTATACTGCTGAGCTAAATCTCGGGCCCAGAGCATCTTTGCTTCCGTGTTATTTTCCCCTGCATCAGCCCAGGGGGAGTGAAGCCTCACTGCTCCCATTTTATAGATGAGGAAGCTGAGGCTGGGAGATGTTTAGTAATCTACCGGGCCATGTGCACCAGGGAGGTGTGAGGTGGGACACATCGTGGCAGTCAGAAAGAGAGGTGGATGCCGACATCGGGCCGCCGCGGAGAAGTGAGCGGCGAACCATTGGCTGGTCCAAGCTGCAGCTGGGCGAGTCTGGGACCGAGGAGAAAGTGAGGCTGAGCCCAGAGCTGGGGACAGCCCTGCAGCAGAGACAGTGTGTCAATTGGAGACAGGAAAACACTACCCAGGCTGGAACAATGGAGGGTGGAGACTACTGCCTCTATCCACCCCTTCCCAGAACCCGGGCATCCTGTCCCCAGCGTGCTGGGCTGTCTCCTGCCACCCGTGGGGGCCCCGGGGCTCCCCCTGGGCTGGCCGGGTTCCCACCTGGCCCCTGCCCCATGGACATCATCTGGTCTCCGAGAGGAGGCCGCCCCTCCCTGCCCCAGCTCCAGCCCTCAGGTGTGCAGCTGGCTCCCTAGGGAGGCTCTCTGCGCCTCCCAGGTCCCTGGCCTCCTGCCCCGCCCTGTCCTTCTGCCTCCCTACAATATTCTGTCCTCACAGGGGATCCCCCTTCTCCCCTTTCCCTTCCACGGCCCAGGGCTGCAGTTTCTCCTAATTCCCTCTTCTACCAGCACCCCGTCCCTTTCCCATGATGCCTCAGCCCAGCCAGGTGTGTTCACCCTCCCCCTTACCCGCACACCCCTAAAATCTCCTCCCCCTTTGCTTCCTGTAACCAAGTCCAGATGTGAGGCCGGTGAAGGAGCCAGGGAAGAACCCAAGAGTCCTGGCCTCCGGCACTTCCTCCTCCCCGGAGTAGCGGCGGTGGGGCTGCGCCTGGGGCCCAAGCTCTACCTAGCCTGAGGGGAGCACAGGAGCTTTGCAGTGAAAAGGGAGCAGAGACTTGGAGGAGCAGTGGAGCTGAGGACCGGGAAGTCAACTCTGGGTCTTTGAGAGGGGAGTGTGGGGGGACCTGGGTGACCTGCTGAGAGATGTGGCCCTGCCAGCAGCCCTCTGCCCATGCGTGGTCTGGGCAAGGCTCTTCTGTAACATGTGTCTCTGCTGCTCCGTCCTTCCAGTCCCTCCTCCAGGTCAGCGCAGCTCTCCTGGGAGGCCTTAGGGCTGGGGGTTTCCAAAGGCTGCTGCGAAAGGCGGGTGGTGTTGCCAATCAGAGTAAGAGCTGTAAAGCTAGGTATATGTCTGTAATCCTAGCAGTCTAGGAGGCTGAGGCAGGAGCATCCCAAATTTGAGAGCCCAGTTTGGGCAACTTAGTGACTGAGTTTCTTTCTCAAAATGAAGAAATAAAAGAGCTAGGAATACAGCTCAGTGTGAAGGCCCAGAGTTCAATCCCTGGTACTGCCATCAGTCAGTCAATGGATGAATCCCGAGGAGGAGGATGCAGAGGACAGAGCTGGCCCCTTCCTTTGTCCTCCGGACCCCCACTTTGGAGCCAAGAGGATCACTGGTAGCAATTCCCAGACTCTTCCTGATCTGCCTACCCACTTTCTCCCTGCCTTAGAGACCCTGCTAAACACAAAATTGGAAACTGCCGATCTCAAGTGGGTGACATTCCCGCAGGCTGACGGTCAGGTGAGACCCGGACCCCAGAGGGAAACTGAGGGAGGAGGGGCCCCTAGATAGAGGCTCCGGCGGCCCCTTCCTGTCTCCGCACAGTGGGAGGAGGTGAGCGGCCTGGACGAGGAACAGCACAGCGTGCGCACCTACGAGGTGTGCGACCTGCAGCGCTCGCCCGGCGTGGCGCACTGGCTGCGCACCAGCTGGGTCCCCCGCCGCGGGGCGGTGCACGTCTACGCCACGCTGCGCTTCACCATGCTCGAGTGCCTGTCCCTGCCCCGCGCCGGCCGCGCCTGCAAGGAGACCTTCACCGTCTTCTACTACGAGAGCGACGCCGACACGGCCACGGCGCTCACACCAGCCTGGATGGAGAACCCCTACATCAAGGTATCGGGGCTCAGGATGGCAGGCCGCAGTGTGGCGCAACCTAGAGGAGACGCATTCGTGAGCTTCCAAGGTCCTTGTCCGTGGCTCAGAGGCTGGAAGCAGCCGCAGGCTGAAGCCTGGGGAGGAAAGGGGTTGGTCTGGGCCAAGGGAGCAGCACAATACAGTTGGGCTGCCTTTTTTTTTTTTTTTTTTGTAGTACTGGGGATTGAATCTAGGGCCTTAGCATTGATCTGCATCCCCAGCCCGTTTTATTGAATGACTGATTGGGATTTTGAGACAGGGTCTTGCTAAATTGCTAAGTTCCCTAGCTTAGGGTTGGATTTGAGGTCCTCCTGCCTCAGCCTCCTGGAGTGCTGGGGTGACAGGAGTGTGACCCCCCATCCTGCTCACTTCATCCTTTCTGTGCACCAGGTTCTTCTGCAGCCCCAGCCAGTGCAGCAGTGGGTGATTTACCCTTGCTGCTTCTCTCTGATGCTTCCACTGAGTTCCCCACCTGTCTTCTGTTTTCCAACTCCCAGGGCTCCCGGAGATTGATTCTCCCTGCCCGGGGTCCTCCCTCTCTGTCCACATGCCTGTCCCTTCTCTGTAATTCCTTCATCTTCCCATCTTCCTCCTTTTGCCACTTTATAGTCCTGGGGACTGAACCCAGGCCCTTCCCACTGAACTACCTATGTAGTCCCTCCTTTATTTTGAGACAGGTTCTTGCTAAATTGCCTGGGATAGGCTTAAACTTGCGTTTCTCCTGCCTCAGCATCCAAGAGTGTTGGAATTACAGGCGTGCGTCACTACACCTGCCTTGATTCGTTCACTTCTGTCTCTCCTTGGCTCTGAGGTTGGGACTGGCATAGTGTAGGTGGTGATAAATGAAGAACACATGAGCAGCTGGATGCATTTTTAGCAGCAAGAGGATTGGTGGGCAGCATCAGGGCCTGTGCAAAAGTGCACACTGCGGGGGAGGGCAAGAGAAGATTCGAGAACCGGGAGGTGAGGGAGAGGAGGCACTGGGAAGATGTCAGCCCCCGGGTCCTGAGGAGTGGAGACAGTGAGTCTTCTCCTTACAGGTGGACACGGTGGCTGCAGAACATCTGACCCGGAAGCGCCCCGGAGCAGAGGCCACTGGGAAGGCGAATGTGAAGACGCTGCGGCTGGGTCCCCTCAGCAAGGCCGGCTTCTACCTGGCCTTCCAGGACCAGGGCGCCTGCATGGCCCTGCTGTCCCTGCACCTGTTCTACAAGAAGTGCCCCCAGCTGACTGTGAACCTGACCCGCTTCCCAGAGACTGTGCCCCGTGAGCTCGTGGTACCTGTAGCGGGCAGCTGCGTGCCCGACGCGGTCCCTGCGCCTGGCCCCAGCCCCAGCCTGTACTGCCGGGAGGATGGCCAGTGGGCCGAGCAGCCAGTCGTTGGCTGCACCTGCGCCGCGGGCTATGAGGCCGTGGAGGGGAACACGAGGTGCCGAGGTGAGGGCTGCAGCCTCCAGGGAAGCTCAGCCTGTCCGTGGGCCAGCCCTGCTCCCTACTCTGGGCTGTGCTGTTGGTTTGCTTGTTTGCGATAGGGTCTCACTATGTACCCAAGGCTGGCCTTGAAATCAGTGATCCCCCTGCCTCAGCCTCCCAAGTGCTGGGATTACACCTGGCCTGGCCCCCCTCCTTTAGTTTTCTAGTTCTTTCTTCACTCTCTGGCATTGGCTGTCAGAGCCCTCAGCAGAGTTATGACTCTTCCTTGCTTCCAGACTCTGCCCATACCCGTGTCTGACAACTTTTCTTTCTGGACACTTTCTGGAGGCTGGCCTGGGAGGCAGTGCTGTCCTTGAGCAGGGTACATAATGTTGGGCAGGACAAGGACATTGTGGTCTCCATTCTTGTTCATTTTTGGTTTCTCCTGATTGACTGATACCAAGTTCTCACTGCTTTTTCCCTGTTTATTGTGATGAGTTGGGGTCTCACTGTGTTGTCCAGGCTGGCCCTGAACCCTTAGGTTCAAGCAGCCCTCCTGTGTGAGCCTCCTAAATAGCTGGGGATACAGGTGCTTGTCACTGTGTCCATATGTGGATGTGTACAGCCTATGTGAGCCTTAGTGGAGGAGGAAAAAAAGTGACTTTTTTTTTCAGTATTGGGAATTGAACCCGAGGCCTTTGCACTGAGCTATTCTCCTAGCCCTGTTCTATTTTTTTATTTTAAGACATGGTCCCATTAGCTCAGGCTAGAGTTGATCGCTTTTTGTTTGGATTTTTTTTTTTTTTTTTTTTTGGTACTGGGACTCAAACGCAAGACCTCATGCTTGCCAGGTGGATGCTGTGCCTCTGAAGCATATCTCCAGCCCCCTAGTGTTGATGTTTTGATCCTCCTGCCTCAGCCTCCCAGAATGCTGGAGTGATCAGTGTGTGCCACCTTTAAAAATGACTTTTTATCTTCATGAATCTTCACCTAAAATGAACCACTTATCCCCTGTGGGATGTGGCCAGCAGCCCAGCGTTTGTGGTGGACATGAGGCTTAGACACACTGCCCAGGGAGATAGTCATGGCCCTCTCCAAGCACTGCAGGTTGCCCATCACAACTTCACTACCCCAGTGGTCTGCTGTATCTTGTTACCAAAGAAACACAAGGTACCCTGCTGCACACTTGCTTCTTTTCACTTCTGACTTTTTGTATTAGAATGTGTGTGCAGTCCGTAGTTTGCATTCCTTATGTGGGGCTGGAATAGGTGCATAGCACATCTTCACTCCTCTTGTCATCCTGTCTCTCTCTCCCCCTCCCTTGACCCTCCTTTCCTCTGAGAAAAGATCTGTCTCCTGCCTGTTACCTTTTATTTTGCTCTTTATGTTATAGATTCCTCATGTAAGAGAAACCGCCTAACATTTGTATCTGGTTTAGTGCACTAACTCGGTCTCAGGTGCATCCATTTTCCTACGATGACTCAGGGGTATCCTTTATAGCAGAGTAGTGCTCCACTGGGTGGAAATACGTTTATCATCTGTGGATGGACACATGGGGCACTGCCAACGTTTTGCTTTTGTGAGTTGTGCTGCTGTGAATATCGCTGTAATCAGATGTCCTTAACTCTTTTGAGAAGATACCTGGAAGGGAAATAGCCGGGTCAGTTTCTTGGTTTCTTTTTAAATACATTGATCATTGTGCCTTGGTTTACTTCGTTTCCTTGATTAGTCTATGAATTTTGGGATGTGCACTTAAAATCTGCTCTGAGCAAGGGTCTGAGGCATTCACTGGACAGCCATGGTCAATGTCCAAAAAGGCTGAATCTTAACTAGATATAAAGGGCCATCCTGTCATTTCAGCATTCTGGGAGGCTGAAGCAGGATAGTTTGCAAGTTTGAGCCCAGCCTGGCACCTTTGCAATTTAATGAGCACGCTGTCTCCAAACAGAAAGAACCACAGCAGAAGGGCTGAGGATGTGGCTTAGTGTAGAAGAACTGAGTTTGATCCCAGTACCAGGAAATAAATAAATAAATAAATAATAAATGGTACCATAGTCCCTGTTCTGGAAGAAGGGTCCCTTCCCTCTCAGAGGTGAGGATTGTGAGAATCTTTCTTCCATCTCCTTTAGCACTGTGTACAGCCTTAGAAACAGCTGCATATTTTGGGTGCACTGTTGGTTTGAGACAAGAGTCTTGCCATGTAGCTCAGGTTGGCCTTAAACTTAAGATCCTTGGGCTGGGGGATTTAGCTCAGTGGCTTAAGAGCCTGCCTGGTAAGTACAAGGTCATGAGTATGATCTCCAGTACTAAAACAAAACAAAACACTTAAGATCCTCCTGCCTCAGCCACCTGAGCGCGGGGATTGCAGACAGCCATCACCATGCTCTTGGTACATTTTTTTGTTTGTTTTTTGAGACAGAACCTCGCTTTGTCATTCAGGCTGGACTTGAACTCACTGTGTCACTCGGGCAGGTGCTGAACTCAGTAATCCAGCTGCCTCAGCCTCGCAAGTGCTGGGATTACAGGCGTTTGCCACCGTGCCGGGCCAGGGTACATGGTTTTTTGATGAACTCTTTCTCTCATCCACCCCTTAGCCTGCGGCCAGGGAACCTTCAAGCCGCAGTCGGGGGAGGGGTCCTGCCAGCCCTGCCCAGCCAACAGCCACACCAACACCATCGGATCCTCGGTCTGCCAGTGCCGCATCGGGTACTATCGCGCCCGCGCGGACTCGCGCAGTGCAGCCTGCACCAGTAAGTGACCAGGCCGCTCCGAGGGAGGGGACGTAGACCCCCGGGGGGACCCTGCCCGGCACCCCCCCTCCCCAGACCAGCCTCGAGGCAGATCGTCAGCGCGGCCCGCTGACTGCCGGCCTCCGCAGAGCCGCCCTCGGCCCCGCGCAGCGTCATCCACCACCTGAACGGCTCCTCCCTGCGCCTGGAGTGGAGCGCGCCGCTGGAGTCCGGCGGCCGCGACGACCTCAGCTACGCGCTGCGCTGCAGGGAGTGCCGCCCGGGGGGCTCCTGCACGCCCTGCGGGGGCGACCTGACCTTCGACCCCGGGCCCCGAGACCTGGTCGAGCCCTGGGTGGCCATTCGAGGGCTGCGTCCTGACTTCACCTACACCTTCGAGGTCACCGCCTTGAACGGCGTGTCCGCCTTAGCCACGGGGCCTGTCCCCTTCGAGCTGGTCAACGTCACCACCGACCGCGAGGGTGAGATGGGGAACGGGCAGCGTGCGGTGGGCTGGAGAGATGTCTATGGCAAGGCCGCAGCCTGAGGGCCTAAGGGGGCACGCGGGGCTGGAGTGTGGGATTCCCAAGAAGCATGGAGGAGACAAGACACGGTGAAAGGACGCAGCGGAGCGCCAGGCCTGAAGGTGCAGGCCTGTAATCCCAGCACTCCAATCCCAGTCCCACCTGGGCAGGACCCGGCTTCAAAATAAACAGTAAGGGCTGGGTGCCTCATGCGGGGACCCTGTGTTCAGTCCCTAGCACTGTAAACAAAACGGAAAGGAGTTCTGGGCATAGCCAGAAGATGGGATTGGGTGTAGCCAACAGAGCGCGGGCTGGGAAGAACAAGGGCTTTATCTGCCAGACGGCGGGGCCTCATGAGTGTCTGTGTCGCAGTGCCTCCTGCAGTGTCTGACATCCGTGTGACTCGGTCCTCACCCAGCAGCTTGACCTTGGCGTGGGCCGTTCCCCGAGCATCCAGCGGGGCTGTGCTGGACTACGAGGTCAAGTACCATGAGAAGGTGAGGCCGCCAGCCAGCCCTGAGGTACCGGAGGGCCATGGTCTTGGTTCAGGGCCAGGACGCTTGAATTGCAGGCATTGGGTGGGCATTTGAATTCTAGGTGCGCCACATATGTGTGACATGGGCCAACCCCATGGTCTCTGAACCTTCGTTTTCTCATTTATAAAATATAACAACCTAGGTGTGGTGGTATACTTGTCATCTCAGCATGCTGGGAGACTGAGGCAGGAGGATCTCAAGTTTGAGCCCAGTCTGGGCAGTTTAGCAAGTGAGACCCTGTCTCAGAACAAAAAAGGGCTGAGGATGTAACTCAGTGCAGAGGCCCTGGCTTCCATCCCTAGCACTAAAGCAAAAACAAAAACCAGTTTGTCACTGCCAGTCACAGAACTGCCCCAAGGACAGAGTGAGGTGACAAGTGCAGGACAGGGTCACCCTCGAGGGCTCCAAGGCTTCAGCTGCCGCATGGCAGGACTGGGTGAGGCTATGGGGGTGTGGGGGGGGCAGGAGGTAGGCAGAGCAGCAGAAAGTGGGGCTGTGTCTCACGGCCCCCCTCCTTCTGGACAGGGTGCAGAGGGCCCGAGCAGTGTCCGCTTTCTGAAGACATCAGAAAACCGGGCAGAGCTCCAGGGGCTGAAGCGCGGAGCCAGCTACCTGGTCCAGGTGCGCGCGCGCTCCGAGGCCGGCTACGGGCCCTTCGGCCAGGAGCACCACAGCCAGACCCAGCTGGACGGTGAGTGGGGTGTGGGCGGGCGCCCCACAGGGCCCCGGCCTCAGCCGCAGAGGGTGTGGGAGGAACTAAAACTCCTGCCTCTTGACCCGGGAGCCTCCCAGTCTCTGTTAATAAAGTGGGCAGTCGTGAGGCCTTTTGACGGGGTTCGGAGGTTTCCGTGCGGTAACACCTGCAGCTGTTAATAGGACCGGCCAGTGTTTTCTAAACTTTGTAATGTTTTTTGTTTTTGTTTGTTTTTAAGACAGTCTCATTATATAGTCCAGTCTGGCCTTGAACTCTCTTTGTAGCCTAGTCTGTCCTCTAACTTGCGATCTTGCTGCCTCAGCCTCTTGAGTGCTGGGATCATAGGCGTGAGCCAACATACCGCTGATTCTTTCATTTTTAAATAACTATTGGGAAATGCAGCCTCCATGCCATGTGATTCATCCATTCCATTTGAAGTATATAATTCAGTGGCTCTTAATGCATCCGTAGTGATGCAGCCACTGTCACTCAACTGAGGGCGTGTCTGGCACCCTGAAAGAGACCCTCTGCCCAGTAGCCATCGCCTCAGCCCTCCCAGCCCCCACCCCTAGCAAGCACTAGTCTACTCTCTAGCCCTACAGATCTGCCTCTTGGGGATGCGCTGTGTAAATGTGCCTACAGTGCATGGCATTTTCTAACTAGTCCCCTCTTCCCCTGAGCTCCGTCCAGGTTATGGCCTGTCTCAGTGCTCTACTGCTTCTCACGGCTGCCTGGCATTCCACCGCAGGGATGGAGCGCTGTTTTTTCATTCCTCCACTGATAGATATTTGAGTTGTTTCTGCTTGGGTAGGACTCCTTTAGGGTATTTATTTATTTATTTATTTATTTTTGTGCTGGCATCGCACCCACAACCTGGCACTTGCCCGGCAGATGTTCATGCTGCTGAGCTAAATCCCTGGCCCCTGTTTATTATTAATACATGTGTGTGGTACATGTGATTACATGCATCATGGGAGTTGATACATACACGTAACATGACTTAATTATTTCTATATCCCTTTTTCCTCCCTTTATCTTTGGAATCTTTCATTTCAATGCAATTTTTTTATGGATGCTAATTCTTACAAAACAGAATCATGCAGCAGCATGCATCCTCCCGATGCTCCCAGCAAGCTGGGAAGCATCCTTCTTGTCCTGAATGGCCTTGGAGGAGCCATGGGTGCAGGGCTGAGCCCCCACTGGTCATGTGGAGTTGGGCCTGTTCTCCAGAGACCTGGGCTCAATGCCCAAGGCTGGGGCTGTGGCTCCCCCGACCAGTGGCCTCTCTTCCAGCAGAGAGCAACACCTGGCGTGAGCAGCTGGCCCTGATTGCTGGCACAGCAGTCGTGGGCGTGGTGCTGGTCCTGGTGGTGATTGTCATCGCTGTCCTCTGCCTCAGGTAAGGGCTCTGGGCCCTTGCTGCGGGCCGTGGGCTCCAGGGAGAAGCTCTCTGGCTGCCCTTTGGGCCTCTTTCCATTTGAGATCTTTGCTGAACCCGAGTCCTTCCCCACCCAAGTCCTTCCCTCCCCGAGTCCCTTTTCTTCTTCCTGCTCCCAGATGCTATGTAAGTGCTACCCAGAAGTACACCCCAGCCCTTGGCTGAGTCCTTCTGCAGGGATGTTGAAGGGTGTGGCTCAGCTTACCTTTTGTTTCTTTCCCACTGGCTGTAGGAAGCAGAGCAATGGGAGGGAAGCAGAATACTCAGACAAACACGGGCAGTACCTCATCGGGCACGGTAAGTGCAGCTGTCCTAGGGGAATCCAGTCCCGCTGAAGCTACGTTTCTTTTTTTTGGTGCTAGGAATTGAGCTCAGGACCTAGTGCTTTCCAGGCACACACTGTGCCGCTAAGCGATATTCCCAGCCCCAAAGTTACATTTTTAAAATTTTTTTGCAGCACTAGGGGTTGACCCCAGGGCCTTCCCCCTGAGCTATAATCCCTACCTCCCTTTTTATTTTTAATTTTGGTTTTTTTGTTTTGTTTTTGGTACCAGGGATCGAACTCACAACCTCGTGTTTAGCAGACAAGTTCTTATGCCGCTGAGCTAAATCCCCAGCTTTATTTTTAATTTTGAGACAGGGTCTCGCTCAGTTGTTAAGTTGCCCAGGCTGGGTTCAAAGTAGCCACCCTCCTGCCTCAGCCTTCCAGCGTGCTGGGGTCCCCTTGACTAAGTGGGCCTTGCACCGCTGTTCAGGTACGAAGGTCTACATTGACCCCTTCACTTACGAAGACCCCAATGAGGCTGTGAGGGAATTCGCCAAAGAGATCGACGTGTCCTACGTGAAGATCGAGGAGGTGATCGGAGCGGGTGAGTGGACCTGCGGACAGGGTGGGAGGGCAGGGGCAGGGCGAGCAGAGGGCTGACCATCCTGTCCGTCCCCCCAAGGCGAGTTTGGGGAAGTCTGCCGGGGACGGCTGAAGGCCCCAGGGAAAAAGGAGAACTGCGTGGCGATCAAGACCCTGAAGGGCGGCTACACAGAGCGGCAACGGCGCGAGTTCCTGAGTGAGGCCTCCATCATGGGCCAGTTCGAGCACCCCAACATCATCCGTCTGGAGGGCGTGGTCACCAACAGCGTTCCTGTCATGATCCTCACTGAGTTCATGGAGAACGGCGCCCTGGACTCCTTCCTGCGGGTGAGCCAGCACCCGTGGCCCAGGCAGCCCGCAGCGGGTGCACAGTGGGCCCCTCACCAGCTGCCAGCCCCTCTCCCTGGGCTCCAGCCTTCTGCTCTTCTATTTTTTTTCTGTGGTACTGGGGATTGAACCCAGGACCTATAGCTCCAACCCTTTTCATTTTTCATTTTGGGACTGGGTCTCGCTAAGTCACCACATTTTCTAGGTTGGGCTTGAATTTGAGATCATCCTGCCTCGGCATCCCAGGGATTGGGATTAGAAACCATGCCCTCCTGCCCAGCTCTGCTCTTGGTTTTCTGCTGGGGAAAAGTTGAGTCCCTGAGTCTAGTGTGTCCTTGGTCCTTTCTGTAGGAGGCCGTTCCTTCTTCTGACAAATATTTTCTGAGCGTCTCCTGTTCACCAGCACCAGCCAGGACCTGGCAGTAAAGCCAGGAACATGGCAGACAGGGTTTCTGCTCTTGCCAAGCAGGCAGCCCTGTGAAATTAACAAACAGCAAATCATTACAGCAGTGAAACATAAATACCAGAAGGGATCGTGGGGGCAGCGGCTGAACATGAGATCACTCTAACCAGCTTTTACTGAAATTAAAAAAAACAAACCCTTTTAAAATCTCACTAGGCGTTAGAAGAAAAAACTCGGCTATGTGTAGTGGCACAAGTCTGTAATCACAGCGCTGGAGGCTGAGCAGGAGGACCACAGGGCCACAAGTTTGAGCCCAGTCTGGGAAAATTTGCTGCTTAGCACAACTGTCTCAAAATGAAAAGAGTTGTGCAGGCCCCAGAGTTCAGTCCTAGGTGCCACCAAAAACAGAGAGAAAGAGAGAGACAGAGAGAAAGAAGGAGGGAGAGGAAGTAAGGAAAGGGAGGGAGGGAGGGAAGGAAACTCAGAACATTTTCCTACCAGTTGATACTCACTTTCCCCTAGTTGTTCCCCTGAATGTCACTTGCTGCTGTGTTTTTCTGATCATCCAAATCCTGAGCACTGCTCTGCTGAAGAGCTGGGCCCCTTACCTCTGACCTGTGAGTGTCCTGGGCTCCTGACTTCTTCTGACAGGGTCATTGTTTCTGTGTAGTGTCCTGCAGAGTGAAGCTCCCTGGTGTTCTGATAAGTTGAAAGTTAAATGTGTGGCCACACTGCAGGGGGCGCTGTGTGTGTCACTTGGGAGACACCAAGTCTGGCTTCCACCAGCGATGCAGAGACAGAGCCCACGGTGGCAGGAGTTTAGCCTGACCTCTTCCTGTGGACTTGAGAATCTGTCTTGATATTGGGACTGTCCAAAAGTCACAGTGCAAGGAGGGGAGGAAATAGATGGGAGAAGAAATGACATTTGGGGCCAGGTGTAGTGGCGCATATCTATGATCCCAGGACTCTCTGAGGCTGAGGCAGGAAGGTTCCAAGTTCAAGTCCAGCATGGACAAATTAGTACCTTAGCAAAAACTTGTCTCAAAAAAACCAAACGGGACTAGGGATATAGCTTATTGTGGAACTCCTGGGTTCAGGTGCTACTACAGAAAAATAAAAAAGAAGAGTCAGTCATGAGAAGATGGGAAGAAAGAGTTTGGGGCCCAGAGCAGGCAGGAACCATTTAAGAAACAGGGGTTCAGTGTGGTTGCACCTTGTGAGCAGAAGTGCAGTGTGATTCCTGAGGTGGGCAGTGTTTGGAGGGGTTTGGGTGGGACAATGAAATGACCAGAAGAGATCCTGTGGCTGGGGAACTGTGCAGAAGGGGGCAGTGGGGGAGGCTGGCACAGCCCTTTGGGCTTTGGGCCAGAGAGAAGTGGTTGAACTGGGGACATATTTTGGATGCAGAGCCAGTGGAATGTAGTGATCGGCTGCTAACAGCAGGTGGGGTTGGGGGAAGTGTCGCAGAGGACACTGAGGTCCCTCCCTGACCGCTGCCCAGGTGGTGTTTCCAGGAGCTGAGATGGAACCCAGGGCAGGTGCGTGCCTGCAGAATGGGTTCAGGGTTCATTTGGGCTCTGGTCCCTGACCCTGCAGGGCTGTAGGAGTGTCCCCTGCACCCAGCTGAGCCCAGGAGGTAGGATCAGTTAACTCTGCCTGGCTATTTCACCTGTTGGAGCAAACTCTGGGAGTGAAGATTGGGCTTCAGACCTCAGTGGGGCACTGAGTACCCATTTCTCCCTGGCAAAACCACACACATTTGGTCCAAGAGGGCTGAATGAGAGTGTGGTTAGCAGCCTGAATTACAAAGGGAGTTGCTATCTCAAAACAAAGTATTGCTTGAGTATTTTCTGCATGTAAAGCACTGTATGTGGTAAAATGGAAGAGAAGTACTTACGGTAACTCTCATCAGCAAGCCGGTTGTGAGGTTATTGTAAGCTGGAAGAACTTGGGGTGACAGGGAGGAGGAGGCTCACCTGGCAAGTTGGCAGGTTCCCTACAGATGAGGTGGCAGGTCTGTAAATGCCAGGCACGGATCAAGGAGTGGAAGGACAGGGAATCGTGGGTCATCTAACCAAGGCCTCTCCTTGTCCACTCCCCAGCTTAATGACGGGCAGTTCACTGTCATCCAGCTGGTGGGCATGTTGCGGGGCATCGCCTCCGGCATGCGGTACCTGGCTGAAATGAGCTACGTGCACCGAGACCTGGCTGCCCGAAACATCCTGGTCAACAGCAACCTGGTGTGCAAGGTCTCAGACTTCGGCCTGTCCCGCTTCCTGGAGGAGAACTCTTCCGACCCCACCTACACCAGCTCTCTGGTGAGGATGGGCGTGGGGTCCCGGGCTCACGTGGGGAGGGCAGGTTGGAAAGGTGGGAGCAGGGGTGGTTGGCAGTTCTGGCCCAGGGGTAGGATTCAGGCACGGGCTGAAGGCAAACAGAATGTCTAGGAAAGGAACAGAGGTGGGGAGATGAGAACTTGGATCCCAGAAAGAAAGGTTAGACCTAGGGGGAGAAGGCAGAATGGGGGCTGTTTAGGGGCTGAGGACCTGGGTTTACCTCTCCTTCTTCCCAGGGCGGAAAGATTCCCATCCGATGGACAGCCCCCGAAGCCATTGCCTTCCGGAAGTTCACCTCTGCCAGTGATGCCTGGAGCTATGGGATTGTGATGTGGGAGGTGATGTCTTTTGGGGAACGGCCATACTGGGACATGAGCAATCAGGACGTAAGTGTCCCATGGTCACACCAAGCTTTTCTGTGTGTTCTCTCAGCTAGGAAATGCTTCGGGGGTGGGGTCTCTAGATTCATCCCTGGGCAGGAGGAGGTCTTTGGGATGGCGGGAGGTGACATACAAGAGGTGGTCTCTGTGTGGGAGAGTTTCCGGCAGCATTATTTGGGTCACAGAAGGATGCAGGAACAGAGGGCAGGGTTGGGAAGCTGCATGGCCAGACTATAGCCTGAGATCTGCTAGGGTGTCCAGCCACTGCCCACTCTGGCCCAGCTAAAAGGACTTCCAGATCTGACCTAGCACTGGCCGGGTTATCATTTCCTGGAGTCCTGGGACAGCCTCACCCAGTGCTTCTTCCTGTCATCCCAGGTGATCAACGCCATTGAACAAGACTACCGACTGCCCCCCCCTCCAGACTGCCCCACCTCCCTCCACCAGCTCATGCTGGACTGTTGGCAGAAGGACCGGAATGCACGGCCCCGCTTCCCCCAGGTGGTCAGTGCCCTCGACAAGATGATCCGGAACCCTGCCAGCCTCAAAATTGTGGCCAGGGAGAACGGCGGGTGAGGATCCCAGAGAACAAATCCTCCTTCCCTTGTCTGTCAGGGCCCGAGATCCCCCTCCCGGTGGCACATGGGGTGGTGCCCGTGGGCCTCTCCGAGTGGGACTCTGCATCCCCTGACTTGGGCCTGGGACTCAGCATTCCACTCCTCCCTACCTCATAGGGCCTCCCACCCACTCCTTGACCAGCGGCAGCCTCACTACTCAGCTTTTGGTTCTGTGGGCGAGTGGCTTCGAGCCATCAAGATGGGAAGATACGAAGAAAGTTTTGCAGCAGCTGGGTTTGGCTCCTTCGAGCTGGTCAGCCAAATCTCCGCAGAGTAAGTGGAGGGGGATGGCAGGAGAGCAGAGGAGCCAGAGGGCACTTGGGTGGCTGGGTGGGTCTAACTCAGGCCTTTAGGTGCCTCTGGGGTCAACCTCTGTCTGTGTAATCTCTGAGCAGCAGCAGTAAGGAAGTCACCCAGGGCTGTGCCCAGAGCAGAAGAGCTTGGGGAGGGTGAGTGCTAAGCAGCAGGTTCCCTCATGCCCACCCTGACTCCAGAGGGTGGGTCCTCCCAGCCCTGGCTCACCGCCCTTCTTGCCACTCCCTGGTCTATCTTTGTGCATCTGTCTGCGTTCCACACTTAGCTCGCACAACGTGGCAACCCTTGCTGCTCATTTCCCTCCCATGAAAGGAGAGCACTGGACTAGGCTTTCGAGATCCTTCCCGGCTTTACTGCTAAATGCGCTTATGATTCCTCCAACTCCCAAGTAACTCTTCTCCCTGGTCAGCTGCTGAGAAGCTCTCCTTGGGCTCTGCTTGAATGCTTGGCCTGGGCACCCTCCGCCCTAACCTGTCTGCCCCTCTTCTCCATTACCACCTCTTCTTCTTTACCCTTATCTTTATCTCTGGCACCTCCCCTTCCTCTGCACCCAAGCCTTCCTCTAGCCCTGGCTTCTTTTTCTCACTTCTTTAACCATTGAAACAATCTGTGCAGCCCCTCCCCCATGCTGTCTGTTCTCCTTCCTTCCCCTCCCAGCCCCGCCCCCTAAACCCGTTTGGTAGAAATGAAGCCCCACTGCCTACCGCGGCTGCAGCTGCACTGCGAGGAAGTGTGCCCGGGGCCTTAAATCTTACAGAAACTGCCCTGCAACTACTGCCAGCACTCTGCCCTTTCCCCAGCCCACACTGGTGCTCTCATTGGCTGACAACCCCCGACCTCTGGAAGGGGGTCTGGAGGTGTTCAGGTCCGGGAGCCTGATAGCACATAAAATCCTTTTTTCTTTCTCAGGGACCTGCTCCGAATTGGAGTCACTCTGGCGGGACACCAGAAGAAGATCTTGGCCAGTGTCCAGCATATGAAATCCCAAGGCAAGCCTGGAACTCCAGGCGGGCCCGGAGGACCAGCCCCGCAGTACTGACCTGCAGGACCTCCTCACCCCAGGAACGCAGCCTTCTCTTCTTTTGGGAGCAGGGTCTGGTGGATCACAAAGATCCCTGGCCCTGTGCTCCACTGGATAGCACTTTGAACCCGTGGGGGTGGGGAGTTGGCAATTTGGAAAGAGGATTTTGGGGGACTGTGCCACTTGGGAGGGTAGAAATGACTTTCTGGCCCCCTCGCGGGAAAACCCCAGAGCCAAGATGAGGGTGTTTTCCTCTCAGGACTAGATGTAGCCAGAGGAAGAGGAAATGCCCTTAATCTCCCAGCTCCCCAGGTGCTCCCCCTCACCTTGAGGGACAAGTCCCTGCAGACCAAAGAGAGGGTGACCAGCCTGCCCGCTTGGGAGTGGAGGAGCACTATCCCAGGAGGCAGGAAGGGGTGTCCCGGCCCAGTGACACGGTCCCTGGGCTTTGATGTCCCGACTTGCTGCTGCCACCACCCGACAGTCATCTTTGCCTTGTAAATGTCCCCTCCCCATCTGCTGCCTTCATATTGAAGGTTCACAAGATTTTGTTTGGGTCTTACTTTTACTGCCCTCCCCCACCCCGGTTTGTGTTTCTGGCGCCCTTGTCCTAGTTTCTGTGTTAGAGGCACCTGTTGCCCCGTCCCCCTCTGCCTGCATCACATGGGACCCATGGAGGTGTCCGTTTCCAAAACAGTGCCTTGGCCATGCCACAGTCCCAGGTTCACTGCTCCGCAAGCACCCCAAACTGTCCAGCAGGGGGTGCAGGGGAGGGGGCAAAGGGGCACGAGGTCGGTGGTGGGAACTAGAGACAGACACCCAGTGCTTGGAGGGGTTCTTAAATTATATTTAAAAATTAAAAAGAAACTTTTTTGTATAAATAAAAGAAAATGGGCCATATTACAATTCCAAGGGGAGCTAGATTTCCAGACCGTGGATTTGGGATCCAGATGATCCAACGGTGGGGGCAGGGGCCTGGGTGCTTGGTTCCCAGCCCAGGGTGGGATGGTGGGTGGGGGCCTTGAGAGATGAGTCACTGGCAGCTGCTTCTAACTGCTCTAGCTGGCTGTGCCAAGAGCCTGGGGCACTTCTGGGGTGGGGCTGCCCCCTTCCGGTTCCTTTTAGGCCTACCAGGGTGCCATGTAGAGGAAGGGGGTTTAAGTTCATAGCCCTGCTGCAGCCCCCTATAAGAGGAGGGGACATAGGCTGGGGGGAGCGTCTAGAGTCAGTTGGGGGAGACAGATGTGGGCCAGATGTTGGCAGCTGGGGTCGGTTTAACGGCAGCGGGGGAGGGGGAGACCCCACATGTGCCGCTGCAGCCTAGCACAATTCCCTCATTCAATCTGCTGCCCTGGCAGGTTCTCCAGGCCGGGAAGGGAGGGGGCCACTCTCACGCGTCTGCGCCGACTTCTTCCTCCCAGACAGGAAGGGGAGGTTGGGGTCCAGCCCTCCCCTCGGTTTTTTTTCCTGCCTTCCCCCTGGGACACCTGCAGGGGCCGGCCTGATGGGGGCCAGCCTGGTTTTGTGGGAGCAACCTCACCTTGGCCTCTCGGTCGCCCCCTGTTGTCACCTTGGGGCAAGTGCAGGACCTCACCCCAGGGAGCCTGTCCGTGGTTTGCAGCCTCTACAGCCCTGTTCTGGAGTCCCTAACCCTCTGAAGTCCTCTGTCTCATCTTTTTTTGGTACCAGGGATCGAAATGATGGCCTTGCATTTGCCAGACAGGTGCTTACGCTGCTGAGCTAAGCTCCTGTGCCCAACTCCTCTGTGCCATCTTTCCCTTGGGGACACAACGCTCATGTTTTCTACCTCTGAAAGGGGGTGGCCCAGGCCTTAGCCCTACCCAGTGAGGGGATCCATCCAGCAGAAGCCACGCAGCCAAGGTTCTTCCTCTGCCACATGCGGGCTAGATAAGGTAACCTTGAAGAGCTGACTCAGCAGAAATAAAGATCAAGGGCTCCAAGGAGAGACAGACAGCCAAGAGGCAAAGAAAACCAGGTGGGGACCAGGGGCCCTTAGCTTTCCTAGAAGCAGGGCCCCCACTAAGGTAGGGACAGCTCCGCTGGGCAGGGGCACACCTGTTTTCTGGAGCCCTCTGCTCACCTGGATTAGATCTCAGAGCCGGTGGTCTTGGAGGGTGTACGCAGAGTAATACAATAATCTTCTTGGTGTCCTTCCTACCTGCTCCCATGCCGCGGCCATCTTCCCCCTCCCAGCTGGCTGGCTTCTCGCCCTCTTGGGAGCTCAGCTTTCATTCCGAGGGTTCAACCCCTCCCCTCAAGATAGGCTCCTCGGCCAGAAGGAGCCCCCGGCCCTGGGAAGGGATGGGCTGGTGCAGTGCTCCTACCCCCAAGCCTGAGGCAATCCCACCCTCAGTTCCCATAGTAACCGGGGGCGCTGGAGGGGTAGGGGTGCCCAGAGGGCCACCCTATGGGAAAAGTCCCAGTCCCCAGCCCCTTAGCTGCTCACCATTAGGAACTTAGAGCTTCTCAATGACTTCACTGACCTTGGCAGACCCAGGGTTTCTAACTGGGTGTGGTGGCACATCTGTGACCCAGCACTCTTCCAGGCTGAGGCAGGAGGGTTGCAAGTTTGAGCCCAATTTGAGTAATTTAGCAATTTAGTGAAAGACTTGTCAGGAGTGTGGTTCTGTGCGAAGGCCCTGTGTTCAATTCCCAGTACTGGGGTGTAAAAGAATAAGCAAACAGATTGTTTTATCTCCTTGCTTGAGGACAACTCAAAACTGTGACTTTGCAGGTAGGCTCTGTAACAATGTCTGAGGAGAAAGCAAGACAATGTGTGTCAGGCACAGAAGTCCCCTCTGGCTGCCCATGTCCTGGTCTTAGGGCTGACTCAGCTGAGGTCAGCAGCTGGGCTCCGGGCTCCATTTTCTCCCTAGGAGGGGCGGGGAGCAGAGGCATGAGGTCTTCTGGTACCCCAGACCCCATCCACACCCCATCACCGCCACACCGCCGGGCGCTCACCTCCTCCTGCTCTTGCAGACGCACTCTCTGCGCAGCACGTGGACTAGGACGGTGACAGGCATGAGCGTGCTCAGCAGGAGGGCCACCAAGATGGGTGCTTCTGGGTGCAGGGAGAGAAATGGACCAGAGAGGAAGGGGTAAGAGGGGGCAGGAGGAGGAGTCCTTGGTCCTCTGTTGCCATCTGAGGGACTATATTTCCTTTCATCTGTGATGGGGCTGATTCCCTCTCCAGGACACTGTCACCCCAGGGTACTGGGAGGCCCTGGTGCCACCCACCCCACTAACCCTTGCACTATCCAGACCCAATGCCCATGGGCTTTTTTAGGGGCTGCTCATCTGGTGGGCTCCTAGATCCAGGCAGCTCAGGAGTTCCTTCCACCATCAGTGCCTGTTCATTCCGGCTCTGGCTGGGAAGCAGATGTGCCTTGGGCCCCAGCCTCAGAGAGGGGAAACCGGGGAACCTTTGCCCCAGAAGCATGGTGCAATTTGAGTTTGAGATAGATAAAAATAGCAAAAAAACAAAAACAAAAAAAAAGCAAAAGGTGTTGGAGAGACAGAGTGACAGAGACGGGAGTTAACTAGGTAGGTACAGAGGAGTGAAGGGAAAAAAAAACTGTTTCAGAGATAAGATTCCAGAGTATTTGGGTGAGTGGTGGGATCAAGCATCTATGGCCCACCAATCCCCAGGGATCTTTTGTTTTTGTATTGAGGATGAACCCAGGGCCTTTGCTCTGAGCTATTCTTCTAGCCCTTTCTAAATTTTTATTTCTTTTAATTTTGAGACAGCATCTTACTAAGCTGCCCTGGCTGGGCTTTAATTTGCCATCCTCCTGCCTCAGCCTCCCAGAATGGTAGGATTATTGGCATGAAGCTGCCACACCTAACTCTAGGGATCATATGTGTTAGGTCTGCCCGCCTGAGGGACAGCACAATCATCATGGCAGTGGTTCAAAGCTGTACCATGATAATGCACACCTCCTCCTTCCCAGAAGGCCCTATGGCTTCTCCCTCCCAAAAGTCTGCCAAAGCTCAGGAATGTAAAGGTTTACAATCCCCTGCACTCTCGCAAAGTAAATCAGCTCACACCAGCCACTAGAGCCCTCCCCCATCAGAGCCTGTATCAGGCAGAACCTGCCCTTTGTCTGCAGGGAGAGTGGCCACAGCCTTCTCTGTGGTGACTCCCTCCGTGCCCTCCCCGCTTATTAAACTCTTTTCTTATCTACTTGCCTCCTCTCTTTAAAATTCTGCTCTGCTCTAGATTGAAGACAAATCACTCGATCAGTATGGTCATGTGATCCCTTAATACAGGTGACATGTATTACCAATACCATGAACAATATAGTGTATGTTATAGCTACTAACATGTTACATTTATGTCTCTTTATAGACACTAGAATAACTCCGAGCTGCTTGTCACTGGGTGAGGCCCTTACCTTTCTTTCTAGGGGGTGGCACGTCCTGAGGCTCTGTGCAGAGGTCTCCCCCAAACCCACTTCACACTTGCAGGTGAAGCTGGACCCCTGGTCCTCACACCGACCGTCATTCTGACAGGGGTCCCACAGGCATGGGCTTTCTGCAGGGTGGGGAGGAGTGGTCCTGGAGGACACTCAGAACATGAGCGAGCTGGCTGGGGGCTGGGCCCCAGGGAGGAAGGCAGGGAGTTCTAGAGCCTGGCTGGAGGTCAGGCCCAAACTCCACTATTGCCCTAGGCTCTGGGGACATTTTATACCTTTCTTGCTCTCTCTTTTTAAAGGTATTGGGGATTAAGCCCAGGGCTTCTGAACTGAGTTACATTCCTAGACTTTTTTTAATTTTTAAATTTGAGACTGGGTCTCACAAAGTTGTCCACGTTGGGCTTAAAATTGTGATCTTCTTGCCTCAGCCTCCTGGAGTACGGGGATTATAGGCCTACACCACCATACCTAGTTTGAACTTCATTTCCATTGCCCATAAAATAGGAGTTCTGTGCTTCACACCAGGTGCTGGAGGCCAGCCCTACAGGAGACCCTGGGACAAGGCTGGCGGGAATAAGTCCTTTCCTGACATCAATGCAGGAGTCCCAGGCAGAGAACAGAGAATGCTTGTGGCCCAGGGGATCCTCCCTGGGGCCTCTGGACAGCTTGGAGAAAGCATGGCCCAGGCTTACCCCGGAAGCAGCCCCGAGTGAGGTTGGCCAGGGTACAGATCTCCCCAGTGCTGCAGCTGAAGGGTTTACACAGCAGGACCTGGGAGCTGGCAAGGTGCAGCGCAGAGAGCAGTCCTCAGTCACGAAGCTGTCACCCAGCTAGAAAAGAGGGGCTGGGGTCGGCGGGGCTCTGGCTTTGTCAGCACCTCAGCTCCCCGGGGCCTTCTGCCCCAGCCTGAACCTCGTAGTAGATGCCGTTGGCGGTGCAGCCACAGCTAGCCAGCGGGAGGCTCTGGGTGCTGCTGTAGGCGTAACCCGGGAGGCTGGCACAGCCTTCCACACAGGGGCCCTCATATTCTTCGGGAGCCACCAGGTTGGCACAGGATGCTGGGCAGGGTGTCATGCAGCTTTGATACACTGTATGGGCTGGACATGCCATGGCTGAAGGGACAGAGGCATGTCAGGAGCTGGGCCAGCAAACAGGCTTGCAGACCGCAGTGGAGGAAGGGATGCAGGGTCACCCAACTGCACGGCACGGAATTGGCTGGGGGCTGGGAAGTCAGAATGAGGGGACTGGCTTCCTCAGCAAGTCAGGGATTTGAAAACATTTGTGGGAATTGGATAGGCAAAGACGGGGTGTCCTACAGGAGGAGGCTCCCAGGAAGGACGGAGAAGCAGTCGGGCTGGATAGAGACCCTACCTCAAACTTGCTGTGATGGAGGAATGAGGGATGAGGGACAGGGGAACCAAGATGGGAACCCTCAGGTGAGGACAAGGTCGGGGAAGAGCCAGGCAGGGTGGAACAGCCAGCAGACACAGTGCCTCACCGCAGCTGGTGTGGTCCCGCCAACTGGCCAGGCTGGCACCTGCCTCCTGGCAGAGAATGGCGTACCCACTGAGGACCTGGCATCGGAGCTCCTCCTGTTCTTTGGGGTCCTGAGCGATACACAGATCCGCCATACAGTGCCTGGGGTGGAGGGTGACAGGATCAAGGAGAAAAAGGCCTGCAGCCTGAACAGAAAGACCCCAGGCAGAGGCAGGTGGGCGAGAAGGAAGCGAGCCAAGCCAAGCTGGAGGGTGGCACTGTCACTGAGCCAGCCGACACAGCAGAAGCCCAGAGCCAGTTGGGCCCTTCCCCCATGTCTTGGGCCCTTGACTCACTCCTGGAAGGGCTCTGGGACCACCACGTGGTGACAGGGAGCAAAGGGGCCCTGGGGGTCCCCTAGCACCCTGCAGGCCTGAGTGCCATTGATGACAGCCAGTTGCTCTGGGCCACACCAGGCGGGACCCTGCTTGGGAGTCTGAGTCTTCGTCTTTGTCTTCCTCCTCTTCCTAGAAGGCCCTGGAACAGAGAAGCCAGGGCCAGAGGCAGTGAGCTTGGGGAGAGAGGCCGAGGGCGCTGATGGGTGTTTTCAGGGGCGTGGAGAGGAGCAGAGGGGGCGGCTGTGCTCTCCCCACAGGTCTCTTACCTCGGGACACGGAGGAGGGCTTCCTGGCTCACCTCCCAGCTCCTGCCAAAGGCACCGACGCTGCGGGCGAGCGTCCGGTGGGGCTGCACGAGGTCGTTCCTGCGGTCCCTATCCTAGTTCCCACACAGGCCGAGCACCAGCGTCTGGTATGTGCTGGGCAGAGAGACCACTGCAAGAGCAAGGGGGTCCTCGGAGTGAGCCCCTCTTGATCTGGGGACCCCTCTGCTCCCCAAGGTTTGCCTGTCTGAGGGGTCCTCCGCTGCCCCACCCACAAACACCCCCTCTCTTGGGTACCAGCACTGCTTCTCCCATCGAAGCTGATGACCAGCTGAAGTCTGTGATCAGATACAGCCGCTGGCCGCGCAGGGCGATCCGCAGGTGCTCGTTGGGCCTGTAGGGCAAGGCCATCTTCTGGCTGTTGACCTGGGGAGGGTGCACAGGAGCTGCTGGATTGCCTGATTGGTCACTTCTTCCAACCTATGTATTCTGTTCTGCTTTTGTTTTTGGCAGCATTGAGCGTTGAACCCTGGATCCTCACAATGAGCTACATCCTCAGCCTGTTATTTATTTTCGTGTTTTGTTCTCAATACAACACTAGATTGCCCAAGTGAGACTTGAACTTGAGATCCTCCTGCCTCAGCCTTCCAGAGTGCTGGGATTGCCGGCCTGCACTGCCACCCAGGCACCCAGGCTGCCTCTTACTAACTAGAAGCACCAGATCCTTCTGGAGCTGAACTCTGTAGTCATAGACGTTGATGATCACTTCGTGCAGGAAGACAGGGCCCTGGGTGAATACTTCTTGTTGCGCCCCTCCACGACCAGGTGCTGCATGCCGTTGGGGAGCATGTCCACCGTCTTCACCAGCATGTAGGTCATGGGGCCCTGAAAGTGGTAGCTGCGGTTGTCAAAGGTGCAGTAATGTGGGTCCCCAAAGATGGAGCAGTGCTGCAACTCTGCCAGGAAGGGGAGCAGAGAGTGGACATCACAGCCCTGGAGGCTATGTCCCCACGGCGCCTCCTGTGCCCCTCAGGCCAGCTCCCTGGAAACTCCTCTTCCACTTTCTCCCTCTGCAGAACCCTTACTTTGGTTCTTCTCTTCCGGACCCTTTGGATCTTTAAGGCAGGGTACACCAGAGACTCAGTAATTTAAACGTGGCCATGGTTGGTGTGAGCCCCAGAGCAAGGCCAGGATGAGGCCCTGCTAGCCCTGCTGGCCACGTCCCCCTCCCCCAGCTTCCTACTATTGGGGGCACAGTCGCTGTCCCTATCTTTGTTGTTCTGGCAGTGGGACCCAGGAGGGCAGTGGAAGGCCCAGCACTGAACGGTTCCTTCAGAGCAGGCGCATTGCTTAGTGTAGCCGCTGGAGATCCACGTCCTACCCGCCTGGAAGAGTCATTTAAGAGAGAGGGAAGGAAGTCAGGTGTGGTGATGCACACCTATGAGCCCATCACTGGGAGGCTGAGTCAGGAGGATTGAAAATTCAAGTCCAGCCTGGGAAACTTAGGAATTTAATGGGAACTTATCTTACTTTTTCTTTTTCTTTTTTTTTTTTTTTCTTGGTACCAGGGATCAAGCTCACAAGCTCACCTACTTGCCAGGTAGGTGCTTGTGCTGCTGAGCTAAACCCCTGGCTCTTATTTTTGTCTTTTTGAGACAGGGTTTCACTATGCAGTTCAGCTGGCCTTGAACTCCCAATGATCTTCCTACCTCAGCTTCCAACTGATTGGATTTTAGGTGTGCACTACCATGCTCGGCTGAGAACTTGTCTTTAAATAAAAAATTTTAGCTGAGTGTGGTGGTGCACGCCTGTAATCTTAGCACTGAGAAGGCTGAGGCAGGAGGACTGCCATAAATTCAAGGCCAGCCGGCAGAATACAGTGAGTTCAAGGTGAGCCTGTACTCAAAGCAAAACCCTGTGTTAAAAGAAAAAAATTGTCCCTGTACTGAACATGCACATGTGCAGTCTTTCTCTTTCTTTCTTTCTTCCTGAGACAGAGTCTCACTATGTAGTTCAAACTGGGCTTAAACTCACCATGTAGTCCAGGTTTGCCATTACACTGGCTATTAGAAGTTAGCTAGAGATGATATAAAGACTGCAAGAGGACTTGTAAGGTCCTGTGTAAATGCTAGGCCATTTCACACAAGAAACTGGGCCTCCTTGGGGTACGGGGGCTGGAACCAGCTGTCCTCGTGGAAGCCCAGGGACAGATGTAAAGTACCTTGGCCAGAAGCAGTTATGATGCCACTGGAACTCTACATGCCCTGGAAGCGCTGTGCTTGGTTTCTTTCGTATCTGTCCAGGCAGTGCCACTCATTTCACAGATGAAGAAACTGAGGTGCAGAGTCAAGTCTGGGTCCTCCAGCACTGAGGTCCTGACCTTTGCACTCTGCCCTGTCATATCCCATACTCAAACCACAGGCCCCAGCCCGCATTCCCCAGGGCCAGCCACAGAGGCTGGGTGCCCGGCTGTGGAGGAAAGATGGTGCCAACCTCGGGCTGTGTCCACCCCCCACTGTCCCTGTCCACTCACAGGGATGAAGCTACCCCGGGCGTCCTTGCAGCCACAATGGCTTCTGGGCACACACTTGTCCTCGCTCAGCACGTAGCCAGCCTGACAGACACAGCCCTCAGCGCAGGCTTAGGGGACCTTGGTGTCCTCGCAGCGGCCATCCAGGTCCCAGCAAGATGGTGGGCAGGCGGGAGTGCAGGTGGTGTAGGTGCTGTGCACCGGGCACTTCAGAGCTGCAGGCACAGGGTGCGGGTGAGTGGTGAGGCCCGGAGGGGCCTGAAACCAGGCTGGGGAGGAGCCTGGGGTTTCCCCGTTTCCTTCTCCATCCCGAAGTCAGTGGGGAGCATGGCTGCATGCAGGCCCTAAGGAAAAAGGACTGGAAAGGCCCTCCCAAGACAGCATGGGACCAAGCTTGTCAGCCAGCAGTCATAGCGCGACTTTGGCGTGTGCAGCAGACGGTGTGCATGTGTAAAAGGGTCAGAGTAGGCAGGCGTTAACCCTGAGAGGGGAGGGCATGGTGGTGCACACTTGTAATCCCAGCACTCAGGAGGCTGAGGCAGGAGGATGGTAAATGAGTCCAATTTAGTCACTTGGTGAGAACTTATCTCAAAGTTTTAAAATGAAGAAAGGATGAGGGTGTAGCTAGCTCAGTGCAAATGCCCTGCATTCAATCTCCAGTACTGCCAAAAAAAGTCTTCAAGGGAAAGAAGTTGGGAACACATGAAACAGTCATGTAATATGATCCCAATAAAATAGACTAACAGGGTGTGTGTGTGTGTGTTTAATAGGATACAGTGACTTTGAAGGTGCAGTGAAAATATAAGGAAATTAAAAAGGTTAGGAAAACTCTGAAAATGAATAGTGATTAGTGAGTGAGGTGTGTCTACCAAAAATTAAAATACTTTTGTAGTCTGTTTTTGACACAAGATATTGCCATGTAGTTCAAGCTGGTCTCAAACTCACAGTGATCCTCCTGCCTCAGCCTCCCAAGTGCTGGGATTATAGGCATGTGCCACCACACCTGGCAATAAAAAAGAATTAGATTCTTGACAATCACATTGCATCCCTGGCATGTGCAGATATAACTGGGCCAATGGAACAGGAAAGAAAACTCAGATCCTCATTCAGCTGTTTGGGGGAACTTAGTGGATGATTAGTTAGGACATCTCAGCTGTCAGGGAAAGCCAGACTAGTCATTTAATAACAAGGGAACAACTTCGTAGTGTTCTAGAAACAAAGTGCTGGGCATAGTGATTCACGCCTGGAATCCCAGCACTCAGGAGGCTAAGGCAGGCAGATCACTGCAAGTTTGAAACCAGCCTGGGTTACAAAGTGAGCTCAAGCCTGAACTGCATAGCGGGACCCTGTCTCAAAAAAAAAGTTTAGAAATAAATAAAAACAAAGTTGATTCGTATCTCATACCCCACACCAGGATAAATTCTCATGTGTTAAAAATTTAAATATTTAAAGCAGGTGTGGTGGTGTTTGCCTGTAGTCCCAGTGCTTAGGAGACTGAGGCAGGAGGATCTCAAATTCAAGGCCAGCCAGGGCTACACAGCAAGTTCAAGTTAGCTTCAAGACACATAGGAAGATTCTGTCTCCAAAAAAAAGTATATTTCAAAAAATTTAAAAATTCTAAAGCAAAGCATGGTCAAAAATTTAATTTCTGTGGCAACAGCATTTTAAACTCTGGCCCAAGATGTGGAAGCTAGAAAACAATGATTAATATATTTGATCCTAGAAAAATATTTTTTTCCTGCATGGTGAATTAAAAATAACCCTGGAAAATTTTGTGTAACTGGTGCTCTAATAAAGAGCTATTTTCCATAAAGGACTTTTACATAATGGTTTTCAACCAACAACCCAATGGAACTATGTAAACAGATATGAATAGAGAGTTCACAGGAAAGAAAATTCAACTGCCTCTTAAACGTATGAGAAAACGAACAACCTCACTTAATAACAAACATGCAAATTAAGATTCATTTGTTTGAGGGCTGTGGATTTAACTCAGCAGCATAAGCACCTGCCTGGCAAGCTCTAGGTTGTGAGTTTGATTCCCAGTACCAAAAGAAAAAAAAAAGATTCATTCGTTTGGACTTATCCCCATGGGCAGAAATCCAAAGACGATATGCGTGGTGCTGGTGAGGCTGCGGGGAAAGAGACCTGCTCATACCTGGGTATTTAGAATATGGAAAATGATGGCATGTATGGGATGTAAATCCTTTCACCCTCCAGAAGGTCATTTAGTGACATCTCTCAGAAGTACAGACGCAGCCATGCCTGGTAGCACGATATTAACCTCAGCATTCTGGGAGGCTGAGGCAGGAGGATTCTAAATTTAAGCCCAACCTGGGCAATTTAGCAAGAGCCTGTCTCAAAACTTTTAAAATAGTGTCTAGGGAGCTAGGTGTGGTGGCACATGCCTGTAATCCCAGCACTTGGTCTCAAAAAAAGACCATAAATTATGATAGGACAGGGAGAGAATGCTTGCCTAGCATGTATGAAGCCCTGGGTTGGTTCCCCAGCACCACAAAAGAAAAGACAAATTTTGATATAATATAGTAATGAAAGCCAGGTATGGAGACACGCACCTATGATCTCAGCACTCAGCAGGCTGAGGCAGGAGGATCAGAAGCACAAGCCTGGACTGAGCAATTTAGTGAGACCCTGTCCTAAAAGATCACAAGGGCTGGGGATGCAGCTCAGGGCAAAGGCCCCAGGTTTAATCCCCAGTACTGCAGAAGGAGGAGGAAGAGGAGGAACGGATGGAGAAGTTTCTAGGTGGGGCTGAGGAGAGGTGGGAAGGGAGTTAGGTCAGGGACAGCCTGAAAGGAGACTGAAGGAGCTTCGAGGGACTCTGGGAAGAACATGGCTCAGGATGTCGGGGTGACAGACACTCACGGCAGAAGCTGCTGTTCCTCCAGATTGGCACCCTGACACCCTCACTTTGACAGGCAGCCCCGAAGGCCTGCAGAGCCTCACACAGTGCCTGGCTGAGGCCTCCAAACTCGCAGAGCTTGCTCGTGCAGGCCAGCAGGAAGGGCCTGAGGGTCACACGCGCCGCACACTTGGCCCAGGCCGGCGCCTGCATGGCTGCCTGGCAGTATCCCCGGGCTATCTCTAGGTCGGCCGGCCTGCAGTTTTCACTCGGGGTCTGCTCTGCCTGCTCATCCTCCTCCTGGCAGCTGTCAGAGAAAGGAACAGGATCAGCATGGGGACAGCCACCGTGCCACCTAGGACAACACCTAGGACCCTAAGATAACCTTGAGGACTCCTGGCCCTTCTCCTCTTCGTGGGAAGCTGGTCTGAGCTGAGGCCAACTTCACACGTGGCCTCATCTCCTAGGTTTCTTTTCTTTCTTTTCCTTCCTTTCTCTTTTTCCCCCTTTCATACTGGGGATTAAACCCCAGGGCCTTTGCACTGAGCTCTATGCTGCTGTTTATTTTTTTAAATTTTGAGACAAAGTCCTGCAACTTTGCCCAAGCTGGATTTGACCTTGGGATCAGCCTGTCTCAGCCTCCCAGAGTGCTTTGATCTTCAATTCAGGTGTTCATCATCAGACTAGACTTTTTTTTTTTTTGTCTTTTTTGAGATAGAGTTTTGCTATGCCATTTAGACTGGCCTTGAATTCTGTACTCTAGGCTGGCCTTGAAATCATGGTGATCCTCCTGCCTCAGCCTCCTGAGCGCTGGGATTACAGCTTTTTGCCACCACACCTGACTTTCTTTTGCTTTTCTTTGGTTTTCCCCTCCTGCATTTTTTTTTTTCTTTTTTTGCAGTACCAGGGATTGAACTCATGACCTCGCACTTGCCAGGCAGGTGCTTATGCCACTGAGCTAAAGCCCCAGCCCTCCTGCATTTCTAAGTAGAAAGGAAATTTCCTACTTCCCCAAATCAGTTCCATCAGCCTGGAAACCCAGACGCCCCCTCCCTCAAACCACAGCCCTGGAGGGAGCCCCTGCTCTTCCGGTCCCAGATGTGGCCTGCAGTCTCATTTCCCTGCTCCCTCAGTCACAACAAGGGGGAGGTCTTAGGGGACTCACTCCCAGTCAATGTCCTCTTCTTCCCAGCTGTCCATGAACTCGCGGTTGTCCTGGGCTGGCTCGTCGTCGGGCATCGCCAGCTCATCTTCCTCCTCCCCGTTGAAGTTCCCACACACGCCACAGACCTGGGCGGGCGCAGGGTTCTCAGCTCTGGGAGGCCCGGGGGCTTTCTTTCCTTCAACATGGGGCCTGCATCCTGGGCTTCTTACTAAGGTAACTCAACCCTTTTTCTTCTGCATTTTGAGGCAAGGTCTTGCTGAACTGTTAAGTTGTTCCTGGGCTCCAGACTAAGCTCCTCTGCCTCAGCCTCCCAGAGTGCTGGAATCCCAGGCATGGGCCACCTCGCTGGCTCCCAAGGGCACTGTTGGGACACTCCACCCAGAAAGGTGCCCTTGACATCTCTGGTGTGGGAAAACTGAGACACCCCCCCCCAGCACACACAGAATTGGTATCACCCTCACCCTTCCATAATAAGCCATGGGGACTTTGATCTCTAAGAAATGACGGCCATCAAACTTGACCTGCACTCCAGGCTGCAGGTGCACCATGGTATAGATGCCGCTGGAGGTGATGCTGAGCCCTGTGATCTGGGAAGTGGCAGGAAGGGTGACAGGTGTGCCATTGATCTGAAGGGGAAGGCAGCATCTGTGAAGAGGAGGAAGACCAGAGTCCTCTCCCCAGTACTCGCTTCTGCTCTCTCCAGGGCCTGTCACCATGCCCTACTCACCAGCACTTGGTGGCCCTCCTGCAGAGTGACCTGGACACTGGTGACATCAATGTAGACCTGGCGATGATTGAAAGCCCCAGTCCTGCCCTCACTCTTGACACTTATCTTGAAGACAGGCAGGTCCATGTTGGGGTGACACACCTTCACCAGGATGTACGTGCAGGAATCCTGGACATGGTGGCTATTGCTGTCGAAGCCCACGTACTTGGAATCTCCCAAGGCCCTGCAGACGCCTGCACCTGGAGGAGAGAGCTGGCTGAGGGGTTACCCACATTGGTGAGATCAGACCCTGCATTCTCCCCGCCTGGAAAAGGCCAGGGAGCCCCAGGACAGGAAAAGAGAAACATCTAGGAAAATCTGCCAAAAGGCCCAAGGCCCACGGGCCAGCTGGTGTGTGGTAGGGGCAGAGGTGTGAACAGTAGCAGCTCATCACATGCAGGTCACAGGGGAGAAACACAGGTGCTGTGGTTTACATGTTCCCCACCTCCATTTCCTGTGCTAGAAACTCAATCTGAAAGTGGTACGGTAACGGGATTTCCAGGGGGAGCCTCTGGGGTGTGTTGTGGTTACATATAAAATACCGCCCAAGACTCATGGATGCAGGGCTTGAGCCCCAGAGCAACAGTGCTCCGCAGTGGGGCCTGCAGAGGATCTCGGGGTACAGACCCCATCACTGGGCTGATCTGTGGATGAGTTCCCAGCTGCGTGGGCTGTGGGGTGCTGGGGTCCAGGGGCAGCAGGAAGGCACTGAAGTGTTCTTTCCAAAGGTGTGCAACAGGAGGCCAAAACACACGCTCAGGGTCACATTCTGGACGTTTATTACAGTGAAAGGCACGATGCCCTGATCCTCCCTCAAAATCCTCCCCCTCCCCTCCTCACTTTCAACACACTTATCCACGGCTTCTGCCCCTTTTTTTTTTTTTTTTTTGTACCAGGGATTGAACTCACGACCTTTCACTTGCAAGGCAGGTGCTTAAGCCACTGAGCTAAATCCCCGGCCCTCCTGCCCCTTTCTGAAGCAGCTCCAGAAGACTCTTTTGTGAGTCTCTCTGAGGTGTGATAAAAAATATAGTGAATGCTGCCACTCAGGGCCATCCAACAGAGAGGTCAGCTTGTGTCCTCATCCACTTTATTTGCTGGCATTCCCCCAAGTCAACATGAGCAACAGAAGTGAATGCTTTCAGTCCATTTGGGGTATAGAGGCATCAGAACTAACGACACTCAGGAAAGAGGACTTTGAGAACTGCTTCAGAAAGTGACAAGAATGATATGTTCGAAGTGAGGGGAGAATTTTAGTGGGGAATTCTTGGCAGTGTGTCTTTCACTGTAATAATTGATTTTTAAGTTTAATTAAAAAAAATTTTTGTGTATTTTTGAGACAGGGTTTCATAAACAGTTCAGGCTGGCCTTGAGCTCACTTTGTAGTCCAGGTTGGTATCGAACTCCCAAAGATCCTCCTGCCTCAGCCTCCTGAGTTGTGGGATTAACAGACATATGCCACCACACTCGGCTTTTGACTTCTTAAAACAGGGTCTTGCTGTGCAGTTCAGCCTGGCCTTGAGCTCACTTTGTAGCCCAGGCTGGTCTTGAACTTGCAATGATCTGCCTGCTTCAGCCTCCTGAGTGTTGGGATTACAAGCATGTGCCACTATGCCCAGCTCTACTGTAGCAATTTTTTTTTGTAGTAATTTTTTAAATTTAAGATTGATCATATTTTTAGATCACACCTTGTTCTTGCCCCTGGCTTCTCCTCCTCCTCTCTCCTTCCTGGATGCCATGTGGTAAGCGACTCTGCTGCCCTGCACATTCCTGCCATGCAGACTCGCCTCATGGCAGGCCCAGAAGCAAAGGAGCCAGGGGCCATGGACTGAAATCCCTGAAACTGTGAGCCCAAACAAACTTTTTCTCCCTTAAATAGTCTCAGTATTTTGTCACAGCAACCAAAAGCTGACCAACAGAGAAGTGACAGAGTGGTAAGAATTCTGTCCTCTCGAGTGGGTTTCTCTCTCCATAGAGTAATGGATCCATGGGTTACTGAGGGAGTGAGTTAGGTAATAGGAAACTGGTCCATATGAATGAAGGTCAGCTTGGTTTCTCATGAGATTCCCCCATCCTACCACGTAATCCCAGCACTCTTGGAAGCTGAGGCAGGAGGAACAAAAGTTCAAGCCCAGCTTGAGCAATTTAGAAACTTAGTGAGACCCTGCCTCAAATAAAAGGTGATTGTGGGGGCGTAACTGAGTGCAAAGGCCCCAGCACATCATCCGTGTGCGCGTGTGCACGCACACACACATCCTTTTTAAATAAATCACCCAGTCTCAGGTGTTCTGATGTGGAATAGAAACGGTTAGGACAGCCAGTGAACTCTGAGGTGCCCTTCCTCTCTGGGTACAGAATGCTACAGGGGAGAGTGAGGCGCTGTGGGCCCCCCAGCACTGTGAGCTCCTACCTGGCAGCCCGTTGTGGAGCCAGCACACCTGGTCCTCTTGGCAGGTGGCCTGGCGGCAGGTGATGTTGTTGTGGGCCAAGCAGGTGCAGCGGGAGGTGCAGGTCCTGTCTGGGTACCAGCTCTCCCCGACCTATGGGGTGCTAGGATCAGGAGGGCCACTGGACCTGGGAAGCCAGAAATGGGCACAGCCCTCCCAGAAGCTGGGTGGCTCCCTGTGTCAGACGGGTGCCTTCATCTCTACCTCGCTACATCAGATGTCACCCTCAGCCCAGGTCTGGCCGACCCCTTCCAGAGCTCAGGCCCTCAGGTACTCTGGCCTGCGCTGGTCCACACCCCCACGGTTGCAGCTGGGACAGGAAGGGCGCCCCCTGCTGGCTAGTCTCTCACCGGGTGGTAAAAGCCCTGGGGCTCCACGCAGCCGCACTGGCTGAGGGGCACACAGGAGGTTCCGCTCAGGATGTGGCCTTTCAAGCACTCGCAGCCTTCTGTACAGGGCAGCGCGGCCGGGCAGTCCTTGGGGTTGCTCAGGCTGAGGCAGGTGGGCGGGCAGGGCCTGGCACAGGAGCTGTAGGTGCTGTTAGGTGGACACCTCAGAGCTAAAAGGGACACGTGTGTTAGGAAAAGCATTGTGGTGTTCCAGCTGTGGACTGTGGGGTCTTGGAGAGCTCCTGGGAATGTCCACTGATGGGGGAACAGACACGTCTTATGTGTTCTATCCAGGTAATGGACAGCTATTCAGCCTTACAAAGGCTAGGCCAGGCATGGTGACCCATACCTGGAAGGCTGAAGCAGGAGGGTTGCAAGTTCCAGCTCAGCATGGGAAACTTAGTGACTTAACAAGACTGTCTCAAGATCCAAAATATGTAAGGGCTGGGGATATAACTCAGTACAAAGGCCCTAGATTCAATGTCCAGTACCAAAACAAACAAACAAACAAACAAATTTGACATTTGAAAAAAAAGGGACTGTGCTAACTTTTGTTACACACATGCACACACATATGCATACACATATATATTTTTTTGTTTGATGTTGAGACAATGTCTTGCTGTGCAGGGCAGGCTGGCCTTGCACTATGTAGCCCAGGTTGGCTTTGAAGTTAAGGTGACCCTCCTGCCTTAGCCCCATAGGTATGCTGAGCTTATAGGAGTGTGCCACCACGCCTGGCTACGTTACATATATTTTGCCACAATTAAAAAAAGTTTCAAGGGCTGGGGATTTAGCTCAGCGGCGTAAGCACCTGCCTTGCAAGCACGTGGTCATGAGTTTGATCCCTGGTACTGATAAAAAAAAAGTTCCAGGGTAAAGAAGAAGTGAACAGAGCTGGCCTAGGTAAAAGTAGGAGGAGATACTACATAGGTTCAAGTGTGTGTGTGTGTGTGTGTGTGTGTGTGTGTGTGTTATTGGGGATTGAACTCAGAGCCTTCACAATGAACCACATCCTCAGTTTTTTTTTTTGTTTTTTTTTTTAGGTAATTTTATAAGCCTCTAAATTGCCCAAACTGGGCTTGAATTTGAGATCCTCTTGCTTCCGCCTCCTTCAGTGCTGAGATTATGGGCATGCACCACTATGCCCAGCTAAAAGCAGACATTCTGATGACATGAGAGTCAGACAGCAGAGCCCAGGAACTGGGAGCAAGGCCCTAGGAAGGGTGGGAGCTCCCCCTGCAGAGGAGCAAGGCTGAGGGGAGAAGGGGCTGGAGTTCTGGGGCTCCCTCCCAGCCACAGGAACAGCATTCAGGTCACTCACGGCAGAAGGTATCGTTGCGCCAGGCAGGAGCCTGGCCGGCCAGGGCACATAGGGACGTGTAGGCCTGCAGGGAGCGGCACAGTGCCAGGCTGTCACCGTTGGACCCCCACTGGCCCTGCACACAGCTGACAAAGCTGGCCTGTGGGGGTACCAGGTGGTGGCAGTTGGAGAAAGGCCCTGGAGGACAGGGAGAGAGGAGGGTGAGCCCTGATGCTTCTGTGTGGTTACTGTGATGTCTACTTCCACCGAAGGCCAGATTTACTGATCTATTACTTTTTTAAAAATTTGTTTGGTACTGGGGATTGAACTCATGACCTTGTGCTTGCCAGTCTAGTGCTTATGCCACTGAACTAAATCCCAGGCCCCTGACTGATTTATTTAGTTGCTGATTTTTTATTGTGTGTATGTATGTATGTATGTATTTTGAGACAGGATCTTGCTATGTCATTCAGGTTAACCTTGAACTCACTTTGTAGGCCAGGATGAACTTGAACTCAGAGATCCTCCTGCCTCAACCTCCGAGAGCTGGGATTACAGGCATGCACGATCATGGGCAGCAAGGCTATGTCTTACCTAGAGGGTTTATCAAGATCTCACAGTTCTTATTCCAGGTGTATATCTTGTCATCCTCTGGGCAGCTGGAGGGCTCAGGACCACCCAGGAAGCAACTGGAAGGAAAGGACAAAAAACAAAGCTGAGGAATTGGCCCTCAAACTTAAGGGGTTCAAGGAAAGAGAAGGAAATCGGAGCCTCAAGCAGGAAGGAGCAAGGCCAGATTTCCCAAATGGGCTTGTCAATGGGATCATTAAGCAAGGCAGAACAGGCTTTTCAAAAGTTAACCATACTGGGTGTGGCAGGGCACAGCTGTAATCCTAGCATTTGGGAGGCTGAGGCAGGAGCATTACCTTGAGTTCAAAGCCAGCCTGAACTAGATAGCAAGGGCCCATCTCAAAAAACAAATAAACAAAAACAAAAAAAGGGAAAAAATATTCAGCAGAGCTTTCTGGTGCACACCTGTAATCCTAGCACTCTGGGGGTTGAGGCAGAAGGATCCCAAGTCTGAACCTTGCCTGGGCAACTCAGTGACTTTAGTAAGGAAAGACAGGCAGGGGAAGAGAGAGAGAGAGAGAGAGAGAGGAGAAAAAAAGCAGAACATACAAACACACAATCAAAAATCTCCAACTTCAGACAGAATCAAGGGGAGGCAGCCAGCTGGTTTCCTAGCAGTGGGGGCTACAGCACAGAGGGAGCAGGGACTCAGGACACAGATGCTTCCAGCTTCCCCCTCCCCAGCTCACCCGGGCCCCTGTCCCCAGCTTCCCCGGGCTCAGAGGGTTCCAAGGTCCTCCAGGCAGCCCCCAGCTGGGGGGAGCTGCCCGCCGGCTGCCCGTCTGGGCGCAGGTTGTCGTCCAAGCTGTTGTTGTTGTAATTTCCTGCAGGAGCGGGCAGTGAATTAGAGGTGACAGAGCTGCTACTGGGAGCCCCCCAGCTCAGGGCCACCACCCTCCTGGCCAGACAGGGGTTTTTCACTGACACCGGCTCTGTGCACTGGGACTGACTAGCACTTTCTTCTTCATCTCAGGTTTTCCTTTCTTTCCTTTTGCAGCAGTGGGGACTGAACCCAGGGCTTCACCCTGAGCTACACCCCCAGTCCTCCTTTTACTTCTTGTTTTGAGAAAGGGTCTCGTTAAGTCATGAAGTTGTCTAGGCTGGGCTCCGATTTTTGATCTTTCTGCTTCCACCTCCCAGAGTGCTGGGATGACAGTCCTGTGCCACTGAACCCCACATCTCTGGCTTCCCTGAGTACCTGCCCTCACACTCAGTGTCCTCAACTGATGCTTCAGCGACAAGGAGTCAGGACACCCAGTGCAGACCTGGGGATGGGGGCCAGGCCGCATGTGCCCCTCATCCCTGCTTCTCCCTAGGTGCTCCAGGAGCTCCCCGCAGAGCCCGCAGAGCTGGCCGGCATAAGAGGAGGGCACTGTCACCTCCACCAGGTGGCTCCCGTCGTAGCGAACCTGAAGCCCAGAGTTTGTGTAGAGCAGGATAAAGGAGCCACTGAGCCTAATGGTTACCGGCCTTGCAGCAGCCACACAGGGAGGGCCACTCGATGGCCATTCAGCTGTAGAGGTGGAGGTGGGGACACAGTAAGAAGAGTTCCGAACTTGAGACACAGACCACATGGGGGCAGAAATCTGGGGTAGCCTGTGTGGTATGCATGCCTGTCTAGAAGGCTGAGGCAGGAGGACTGCAAGTTGAGCCTAGACTGGGCAATTTAGCAACACCTTGTCTCAGAATATGAGATGGAGATGTAGCTCAGTGCAAAGGCCCTGGGTTCCATCTCCAGTGCTGGGGAAACAAACAAGCCAAACCCAGGGCAGGAGGGGTGGGTGTTTCACAGAGGAAGAGAGGTACAGCTCATCCCCAGGGGCTCTAAGAGGACAGCAGCTGTCCCTGTGGACAGTGCACTGGGCGGTGTGGAGTCTGGAAGGCAGGGGGTGGCACACACCATCACCCTGTGGCCTTTTATCAGTGAGATCCTGAGGTCCAAGACCCACACGTGAACGGCCTTGACACAGACAGCTTCCAGGTTCCCACCGCGGATTTCATTGGTGGCACTCACGACAAAGTTGTTCTCCTGGTACTTGGACCAGCAAGGTTGGGTCAGGGTGTAAGTGCAGGTGCCCAGGAAGTGGTGCAGGGCTCCATCAAATGTCAGGTAGTGGGAGTCGCCCAAGGCAGTGCAGGTGGCAGAACCTGGGGAGGAGAGGACAGGCTTCAGAGTCTCAGCGCCCTGCATGCACCATGGGAGCCCCGACCCAGGGGTGCCATCTTGGCAAGCCCATGTTAGATGGCACCCAGGGGCCATCCTCAGACATGGTGGCCCTCTAGAAAGTGCACTTGGTTTGGCTTGGGGATGGGAAGCAGGGGGTCTGCTCCATTCACATCCCCCTCTCTGAGGTCTTAACAATGACACCGCCAGGCCCTGGGCCCTGGGAGTCCGTTTGTCTGTGGAGGGACTGTGCCCTGGCCTCTCTTGCTCTCCTTCGCGTCCCAGCTGTGAGCTGAGTGTCTTGGCCATGCGCTCCCCACCTTTGTGGTTTACATCAAAAATGCCCCCCCACAGCCTCATGGGCTCATAGGCAGGGCTTTTGGAAGGTTCTTGAACCTTTGAGGCCTTGGGGGACATTGCTGTTAGGAACTGGGGTCTGTCCTAAAGGGGTGGTCTCTGGGGGTGACCTGGAAGGTTCCCCCCCGCCAGGCTCCTCATCTCTCTCTGCTTCCTGGCTGCCCTGAGGGGAGCAGTTTCCCTCAGCCAGGCCCCTCTGCCATGCTGTTTCCCCACCTTGGAGCTGGCTGGCCATGGACCAAAAATGAGAACCAAAATAAACTTTCCTTCCTTTAAATTGTCTGAAACCTCCAGAACTGTGAGCCAAAGTCAACCTTTTCTCTTTCTTTCTTTTTCTTTTTTTTTTTTTTTCTGTCTTTTTGAGACAGGGTCTCACTATGAAGTTCAGGTTGGCCTTGAACTCACTTTGTAGCCCAGGCTGGTCTCAAACTCTGAAGCAATCCTCCAGCCTCCCAAGTGCTGGGATTATAGGAGTACACCACCATGTCTGGCCATAACCTTTTCTCTTTATAAACTGATAGATCTCAGGCATTTGTTATAGTCACAGAAAACTGACTAATACATAGTCCCAGGGACACTGCTTGGAGCCAGGCCTTCTCCTCAGCTGAGGGTCCTCAATCAGCTTACCCTGATCACTTACCTCGGGCATAGCAGCCGTATAGGCCTTTCTGGAGGCCACAGGCCTCCTGGGCCAGACACTTCCAGGGCTGGCAGTGAATGTGGTTGTTGCTGCGACAGACACAGAGTTCTCTGCAGCCTGGTTTGTACCAGTGCTCCCCTAGCTGAGAGAAGAAAGAAAAGGGGGTTTTCCCAGGGAGACAGAGCCCACTGCGATTCCCATTCCAACATCTGGCACTGGCTCATCGACTCAGTCAGAAATTATAGACATCTAAGTTAGTTATAAATATTACAGCAGTTAGGGCTGGGGCCTTAGCACAGAGGACAACTGTGGCCAGAGGCGCATTTGCTGAAGGCCAGGCTTTATGGAAAAGAAGACCAACTATACCTGCAGGCTTCCCCAGGGAAGAACAGCAGTTATAGCTATTTTAAATAAGCATCTAGTTTGAATGTCTACAATGTACCCTTTAACTTTGTAACTTGAACAACTACATCCAAGATGACAATATGTAATTTATAAACTAGTGATTTCTTGGTGGGTTTTTTCATTTTCCTTTTTTTTTCCTTTTTCTTTTTCTTTTAGAATTCTGTATTGTTGCTACTCTTTTTTGTTTTGCTTTTTTTTCTTCTCTTTAAATAAAATTTTAAAAATGTATAATTGCTATTGTAAAAAAAGAGGAAATAGGAAGCATTATAAAAGATATAGCTGCATGTATGTTTAGGTGTGTGGGATTGATAACCACATTTCTAGGTTTTTGTTGGACTGTTCAACAGATCTGTTTGCACTCTCACTGCTTGAGTGTCCACTTTGTGTGCTTTAATTTTGTAACTTGAAAAACTATTTCTAAAAGAACAATATGTAATTTATCATCTAGTGATTTCTTGCTGTTTATCTTCTTTTCTTGAAATTCTGTAATATTTCTATCCTTTTTCTGTTTTTTTTCTCTTTAAATAAAAAAAAAATCTAAATAAATAAGTATCCATCACCTTGGAGGGGGGACCCAAACCTCCCTAGCCCATTCTTTCACCCTTTGCTGTGTGACTTGCTTCCACATTCAATTCCCACTTAATCAGTCTTACCTAAGGACACTACTTATTGAAATCTTACTGGTTCAACATAGTGTGGTCCCACCTTACACCCACCTTGTGACTTCCCATTGGATCAACAGTCCCTAAGTGGCTGTATCTGTAATCTTATTAGTTGGCTATAGTTTCATTCCCACCTTGAACCTGTCTCACCTCATGGGTTTGCTCCATAAAATACCCTTGAGAAGTGCACTCGGTGAGCAAGCCACTTTCTGGGCCCCCTTCTGTCTCTCTTAGATAGAAGTTATCTTTCTCTCAAACCCCTTACTCTTAACTTCCATTGTTCCTATTATAGACATCTAAGTTAGGTACACAGCAGGCAGTCAGATGGGGCTGGGCTCTCCAGGGAGTCAGCTGAGAATTCATCAGGACTGTGGCTGGAGGCCCATCTGAAGGTTAAAGTCACAGTGGCTATTTTACATCTTTCCCTAATGGATGAACCGAGGTTTGGGGTTATTGGTATCCCCCTTTTGAGATTTCCCGCTGTCCCAGTGGGGTGAGCCTTCCTCTCCCACCTGCTTGGTCAAGACTAAGACTACGGATTATCAACCAAGGTTAATGATGTCACCCATGTACTCTTGCTACAGTTAGATCAATATTACCTAAGGGACTATACTTGGCGATCTTACTGGTTGATCATAATTTTGACCCACATTGTACCCACCTCATGATTCTGCTCTGTAAAACTTCCTCTGAGAGGTGGGCTCGTTAGCAGCCCTCTCGGGACCCCTTCTGCCTCTCAGGAGCTATTCCTGTTCCCCATCCTAATTTTCCATTCCTTTCCCCCAATACATGTTCCTACTCTTAACCTCTGTTGGTCCTCAGAATCCATTCTTTGACTTCCGGAAACACAAACTCAGTGTATTTGACATCTAGATTTCTCCTATACCATTCCTAGAATTCATTCCTCTATTTCATTGTATTTTATTTATTTGAGATAGGGTCTCACTATGTGGTTCAGGCTATTTTGAACTCACTATGTAGCCCAGGCTGGCCCCAAATTCATGGCACTTCTCCTGCCTCAATCTCCAATTTTCTAGGATTACAGGTGTGCATCACCGGCCCATTCCTCAGTTTTAAAAAAAACAGGAACTCAGCGTTTTGGTCATCTCGGAGGTTGGGAGTTATATTTCCCTTACATTATTTGGAGGCCCATATATCATCCCTATATCATACCTCCCATCACCCAGACCATTTCTTTGTTCATTTAGTATTTTGGTTGATGTCTGTCTATATTTTGCCAGATGTTAGAAATTCAGTAATTAACTAGATAGAAAATGTCTCTTTCCTAGAAATTCTCCTTCTGTCCTTCCCTTCCTCCCTCCCTTCCTTCCTTCCTCCCTTCTTTCCTTCCTTTTGTGGTACTGGAGATTGAACCCAGGGCCTTTTCAAGGAGCTATATCTCAGCCCTTTTCTGTTTTTATTTTGAGACGAAGTCTTGCTACATGGCTAAACTGCCTGAGCTGGACTTCAACTTGGAATCCTCCTGCCTTAGCTTCCCAGAGGACTGGAATTATAGGCAGGCCCCACTACACCTGGCTTCTTGAGATGTTTTCTGACTTGGTTAATCAGGAAGGCTTCAAGGAAGAGAGCAGTTCAACAGGGCCCAAGGAAGACAACAGATTTCAACGGGCAGAGGTGGCTGGGAGGCAGCCAGGGCAGGAGAAAGAGGCTGATAAAGAGCCCGGAGCAGGGCTTTAGCTGTGGTTCAGTGGGAAAGCACTTGCTTAGCATGAGAAGGCTCTGGGTTCCAGCTCCAGCACCCCTCAAAAAGAGAAAGGGAAGTGAGAGTCCAGCCAGGTGCAGGAAGTATAGGCCCTAGGCCCAGGGCAGGCCCCAGGAACGGGTCCTTTCTGGCTGCAGGGCTGAGAGTTACCCTAGCCACTCACCTTGAAGTAGCGCCCTGAGGGGCCGAAGCACCCACACTGGGACCGGGGCACACACTCCAGGCCACTGAGCACAAATCCTGGGTTGCACTCGCAGGCTTCCACGCACCGGGCCCGGCAGGGCTTGTTGGAGAAGACTGCGTGGCAGGTTTTTGGGCAGGGAGTGGTGCACAGGGAGTATCTGCTGTTGTGTGGGCAGGTGAGGGCTGCAGAGCAGGAAGGGAGACACTCAGGTGAGAGGCAGACAGATGGGAGAGGGAAGAGGACAACAGAGCCCAGGAACGATGGTATGCGTGTGTAATCCCAGCACTTTGGGAGGCTGAGGCAGGAGGATTGCAAAATTAAGCCTAGCCTGGGCAACTTAATGATTTAGCAAGATCTTGTCTCAAAAGAAAAAAAGAAGTGGGGGATGTATCCCAGTGTGAAGACCCTGGGTTCAATCCCCAATATTGCAAAAGTAAGTAAGAGAAAGAAAGCAACTCAGCCTTTTTTTTTTTTTCTCCCGTATCGGGAATTGAACTCATGACCTTGTACTTGCCAGGCAGGCACTTATGCCACTGAGCTAAATCCCTGGCCCTAGCCAGCCTTTTGAGTTTGCAAGTGACTGTATGATTTTCTCAGGGACGTTTCCAGCTCTGCCCCCTTGCCCTGTCCTCATGTGAGAGTGTGTGTGATGGGTTCCACCTCTGTGCCACCTCACCTGGCTTCATCGCCAACTTTATTTATTCTTTGGTGCTAGACCTCACACAGGCCAAGTGCACACCCTACTGCTAAGCCCCACCCTCACCCCATCACCCCCGATTTTATGCCCAGTCTGCATCTGAAGCAAAGGTCACACATCTTCTCCCCTGCTTCAAGATGGCAACTCACGGCAGAACTGGGGTCGCCTCCAGGGCTTCACGGGGTAGCCAGCGTCCTGGCAGGTCACAGTCATGGCCGATAGGTGGGCACACAGCACCACTGGGAGCCCCTGGAAGTGGCACAGGTCTGACACGCAGTTGTCAAAGAAGAGAGAGGCCTTCAGGTGCAGCAGGCAGGCCCTGGGCAAGAGGTCGGGTGAGCAGGAGGGGTGCGGTCTCCTGTCCTCTGGGGGACCCCTCTCCCCCTGCCTTACTCAAATGGTCCTCTCAAGTCCACCAGGCTGCCACAGAATCTGGGCCCTGATATGGTGCTCTTCAACGCCACATCACAGAGCGGGAGGTCTGCCTGGTTCTGCAGGCACCTGCAAAGCAGACAGCCCAGTGCTCAGAGCCAAGGCTGGCTTCCCGCTGAGGCCCAGCCAGCAGCTACTGAGGTGGCAGGTAGAGAGGACACTGGAACCCAGAGGGAAGGTCTACCTGGAGACTCTAGGGAGGCAAAGGGAAAGGGGCAATGCTAGTTGTGGTTTCTGTTTTTTGGGACAGGGCCTTGCTCTGTTGCTCAGACTGTCCTCGAAGCTGTGGGCTCAAGCGATCTTCCTGCCTTGGCCTCCCCAGTAGGTTGTGGTGGGTCTCAGAAGGCGGCAAAGGCCAAGAGGGTGGAGAAGCAGACCGGGACACCAGATGAGGGCTCCTCACTTACTCCGAGCCCTCATCCTCGGCCACCTGCCAGCTGTCCCCCAGATCCGCGTCATCCAGTGCGGGGCTACCGTTTGGCTTCAGGCCGTCATTGCTGCTGTCCCCATCATAGTTGCCACAGAAACCACAGAGTTTGCCAGCGTAGGTGCTGTGGGGCCAGAGGGAATGGCATGACTGGGGAGGAGGCGACCAGTCACCCGAGGGTCCCCAGTAAGGGAAGGCACAGGGGGAATTAAGAGATGCCTGCCTATTCCTGCCAGGTGTGGTGGTGCACATTTGTAATCCCAGTAGTCTGGGAGGCTGAGGCAGGAGGAATCCAAACTCAAGCATAGCCTGGGTGGGCAAATTAGTGAGGGCTGGGAGTGTGGCTCAGTGCAAAGGCCCAGTACTGTAGTAAGGGGGTAAGGAGAGGCACTCACTCCCGACACGGACTCCATGCCAGGTGCCGGGCACAGGACTCTGCGGGCCTTCCCCTGAGCTGTCGCTACAGTCTCTCTGTGCCCCTTCTGCTCAACCACGAGGTCGCCCAGCCATAAAACACCCCCAGCTGGCCCTAAATCACCCCAGCAGGCTTTTGCACATCCTGGTCACTGTCTGGATAAAGTCTGTCCATCTCCCTGAGGAGCCAGTCTGAAGCAGAACCTGTGCATGACTCCTGGAAGTGCAGGCCCAAGTGCTGTGTGTGTATCCTGCTGCCCGCCTCCCTAGCCCAAGGAAGCCTGCAGCTTCCTGCCCACCCCAAGGCCCCTGCATGGCTGAGCATCAGTGCCTGGAGGGGAAGGAGTTTAGAGTGCAGGCGGGGGTCCAGAGCGGGTGCGGAGCTTGGAGCAAGGCAGCTACCCCGTGGGGCCACCCCTCACCTGGACACTGTCAGAAACAGCTGCTGCTCGCCATCCCATCTCATGCGCAGACCAAACACCGTCTTCAGCTCCACAAATCGCCCGCTTGGACCCACAAAGACACCTTTAGCAGGCATGACTGGTAGGGTGACTCTCTGGCCCCCAACCTAGTAGACAGAGAGGCAGGAAGAGGGGACTAATCTGGGGGTCAAGGAGGACCTGGGACACCCACATCTGCAGCTGGTAGGCACAGGTCCTCCACAGCACCCTAGCAGGTCTCTCCCTCAGCCCACTCAGAGCTGGCAGGGCTGGCCTGGTGGCCTCCCTGAGGTGGGCAGGGACACGGCTCACCATTGTGTCGGCCCTTGAGTAGAGTGACAGTGGTCTCTGGCAGGGTCACATAGACTTTATTCAGGCAGGTCACACCTTCCTGTCCCCTTTCCTCATTCTTTGCTGTCACCCTGAAGAATGGCTCTGGGTGGAGAGAGGAAGGAAGAGAGACTGGGGACTCATTCAATGAGTTTTTTGTTTTCCCAGTACAGTACTGGGGATTGAGCCCAAGGCCTCTGCACTAAGCCACAGCCCCAGACCTTTCCTATTTTTTACTTTGAGACAGGGTCTTAAATCACTAAGTTGCTCAAACTGGCGTTGAATTTGGGGCCCCCCTGCCTCAGCCTCCTGGAGCGCTGAGGTGACAGGCATGCACCTTCATACCCAGCTGACAGCTCACAGGGTACACTGCACTGTCCCCGGTGGTCCGGGCCTAAAAGCCTGTCTCTGGGGTGACACTACAACCTCTGCCTCACACGATGTTGCCTCAGTGTGGCCTCTTGGACCCACCTGCTCCCTCCCAGGCCCTGCCATACTCAGTCCCCGATGCCCAGCAGTTTTGTCACCAGGCTGTGGCTGGCACTCGAAGGCCTTGCCTGTGGAGTTGTGGCAGGGCTGGGCCAAGATGTATGTGCATTTGCCTGGGAAACCAATGTGCCTCTTATTGAAGGTGACATAATGAGGGTCCCCATACACAAAGCAGGTGGCGGTGTCTGCTGAGTAGATGGGAGACCCAGAAGCTGCTTCCCACAGCCACGCCAGGCTGGGCCTGCGTCCCAGCTCTCCTGCTGGTGAGGCAGCAGCTCCTCCACTCCAGGGAGGGCACAAGACCCCACGGTCACACCCCTCTATAGGAGGCACTCACCATACGGGTGGTATCCATGCTTGTTATTCTTCAGCTGGCACACGGTGTGGCTCCCGCACTGGGCGCTCTGGCACTGCATCCGGCTGCCTGGCCAGCAGCTACAGTACTCTGTACAGTTAGGGCTGAACCACCTCTGCCCGGGCTGGGAACGAGGGATCCAGAGTCACATCTCTCAGATCCTTCTGTCTAGACCTCTTCCTCTAGTCCCACACACACCTAAACTCACTCCCAAGCCCTCTTTCCACCACCAACCCGACAGTCCCTGATAGCCACAGGGCACTTGCACATGCTACTCTCACATGTCTGCACGTTTTTCCCTCCCTGTTTTTCCTATTCCGTGAGAACCAGCATAGTTCAGTTCAAGGGCAGCTGTCTTGGGAAGATATCTCAGGTCACCCTCATTGCTCTGGTGACTGTCCTTCTGAGGACTGACCCACCACAACTGCACTTTTATGTTTATTTTTGACTGGCAGTAAGCATCCAGGTAAGGACTATGTCTTTACTCCCCATCTCAACCTGGGCATGTCACAGCAGACACCTGTTACTTAATAAGAAGTTAGGGAAGATCAGATGAGCCCCTCCAAGTCCAAGAGCATCCGAGTGTGTGTGTGTTTATTTATTTGCAGTACTAGGGGATGAACTCCGTGGTCTTACACTGAGCTATGTCCTCAGCTCCCCACTGCTTCTTTTTTTGAGACAGGGTCTAGGCTGGTCTCGAAATCATGGTGATCCTTGTGCCTCTGCCTCCCAAGTACTGAGATTACAGGTATATACCACTATGCCCGGCTGTCTGTCTGTCTGTCTATCTATCTATCTAGAGACAGGTTTTGTTATGTCACTAAATTCCCCAGGCTGGGCTCAAACTATAGATCTTTCTGCCTCAGCCTCCTAGGCTGCTGAGATTGCAGACATACACCATCACAGCTGGCTGAGAACACTGGAAATGCAAGATGCTTACCCTATTTATGAGGCGCCCATTGCCAGGATGACAGACAGTGCTACTGGGCAAACGTTTAGTGGACACACCAAAGCACATGCAAATTGGCTCTGCCTCCCGGCAGGGGGAAAACATCCCTGATGCTGGTGCCACACTCCTGTCTGCCCGGGCAGCATTGAGCTGCTCCCAGCAATGACTTCTTGACACCCCAGGAGGTGGGCAGAGGGTCTTCTGGGGAGCCAGTCACTGGAGAGATGGGCAGAAGCTCTACCACCAGAGGGCAGGAAGGACACCTGCAGCTGAGGGTGGCTCTGGATGTTAATGAGTAGCTTACTGCACTTTTAATTAATGGAGTGCGTGTGATATTTGTCACAAACCATTTATGATAACAATGAATGTTTATTAAGTAACTAGCACTGTGTCATCAGAATCTAATTTTCCCCAGACAGCAATCTTATATGAGGCAGAAAATCTTAACTGTGCACACTTTTATAGATATGGAAACAGAGTTAAAGAGGTAAAAAGCCAACTCTGGTGGTGCAGCCCTTTAATCTTGGCCCTCTGGGAGGCTGAGATAGGAGAATAGCAAATTCAAACCCAGCATGGGCAACTCAGCCACTCGGCCAAAAAATTAAAAAATCAAAAACACAGGCTGGGGATTAGCTCAGTGCCAAGGCCTTGGGTTCATTCCCCAGTGAGGTAAAGTAATTTGCCCAAGGCCGCTTGGCTAGTAGAGCCCAGATTCAAGCTTAGGTCTGCTGGGTGGTAGATTGGTCCATTATTCTGGCCACCAGCCACCAGTCAGTCCATGGGAGGCTGCTAAGCTCTTGGACTGTGGCCCATCAAAAATGACAGATACTCAATGTATAAAATACACGTCGGAACCGGGGATTTAGCTCAGTGGTGTAAGCTCCTGCCTGGCAAGTGCAAGGTCGTGAGTTTGATTCCCCCCCGCCCCCCACCCCCGAAAATACACATCTGATTTTTTTGTACTGGGAATCAAACTCAGGGCCTTGAGCTTGCCAGGCAGGTGCTGTGCTACTGAGCTACATCCCTGGCCACAGATTTTGAAGGCTTGGCATAGGGCAGGGAACACAAATGTAAACTATCCCATCAGTAACTTTTTTCCCACATTCAGCACTGAGCCCTTCCCTTTGACCTACATCTCCAGCACCCTCCCTGCTTTTGGATTTTTGAGCCAGAATCTTGCTCTGTAATTCAGGCTGGCCTTGAACTCACTATGCAGCCCAGGCTGATCTCAAACTTGAGGTAATCCTCCTGCTTCTGCCTCTCGAGTGCTAGGATTATAGGTGTGCGCTACTACGCTGGATCCCAGCCCTTTATTTTGTGACAGGCTCTCATTAAATTACCCAGGCTAGGTTCAAATCTGCCATCCTGGCTCAGCCTCCCAGAGAGCTTGGATTGCAGCTATGTGCCACCATCTCCAGTATTTTTGTTTCTGTTTTTTGGGGAGGTTTTGTTGTTGTTGTTGTTCTGGGGATGGAACTGAGGGCCTCAGTTGTGACAGATAAATGCTCTAGCCCTGAATTGCAGGAATATTAAGATTGGAAGAAACATTTAGCTCAGGACTATGGGTAACAGGCTCTTTAGCACAGACTAGTACGACATTGGGCCAAACTGAAAACTTAACCAAAAGTCACAGCATGAACAAAGAGGGTCATCAAAAAGTACATACTGGACTGGAGATTTAGCTCAGCAGCATAAGCGCCTGCCTTGCAAGTGCATGATTGTGAGTTCAATCCCTGGTACAAAAAAAAAAAAAAAAAAAAAAGAAAAGAAAAAGAAAAAGTGTATACTGAGTCAGGTATGGTACCTGTAATCCCAGCACTCAGGCAGCTGAGGCAGAGGATCACCTGGATTACAAAATGAGTTCAAAATCAGCCTAAAGTACACAGCAAACCGAGGATGTAGCTCTGTGGCACTGTGCCTCAGGTAATGAGTTTGATTCCTGGTACCAAAAACAAATACAGAAACAAAAACAAAAACAAAAAAGTACACAGCAAGCACAGCCTTGAACTGGCCCTCTGGAGCTCATCGCAGCCCGGAAGCAGCTGCCACGGGGCCCAGGTGTCCCTCAGGAGTGGCAGTGTCCTGGCTCACTTACCCTATAGCTCTTCCTGCCATAGACGCAGTTGCAGGATGAGGCCCTGACGCACTGTCTGGCACTGAGCAGGAAACCAGGATTGCAAACGCAACCCGGGTGACAGGGCAGCTTGCACCTGGGCTTGGGGTTCTCACAGGACACCGGGCATGCACACGGTTCATAGTGGGCATTTGGGGGGCAGCTCGCTGAGAGGAAGACACAGCCTCCATGAAGCCTCTGCTCTGCAGCTGCTCCCAGGAGCCTCCCTGCCTCTGCCCAGCCCTAAACTCCAGTTCCTCCCTAAAAAGGAGGCACCTATTGTTCCACCATTGAAAGGAGCGAGGTTCTGACACAGCTGCACAGTTAGGATGAGGCACTGAGGACATTAGCTCAGTGACAAAGCCTGGCACAAAGGCTCACATCTTATATGTGCAGAAAACATCCAGGTTATAGAAAGATTAATATCATCAGGGCTTGGGAAGATCGAGGAATAGAGAGTGACTTCTAAAGAAGAGATTTACTTTTGGGGTGATAAAAATATCTGGAATTAGAAAGTAATGATGGGCCACACACATGGTGGCACATACCTGTAATCCCAGCACTCTGAGAGGCTGAGGCAGGAGGATCACAAATTTGAGGCACAGCCTGGGCAATTTAGTGACTTAAGAGTTTGTCTCAAGGGGCTGGAGATTTAGTTCAGTGGCATAAGCACCTGCCTGCAAGGTTGTGGGTTAGAGCCCTGGAACCAAAAAAAAAAAAAAAAAAAAGTTTGTCTCAAAATAAAACATAAACAAGGGCCAGGAATATAGCTCAGTGTGAAGGCCTTGGGTTCCACACCAAGACTACAAAAAAAAAAAAAAAAAAAGTGATGATGGTTACACCACCTTTGGAACACATTTAAAAGCAATGAATTGGGCCAGGAATATAGCTCAGAGGCATAAGTGCCTGCCTGGCAAGCCCAAGGTCTTGAGTTTGATTCCTGGTACCCCCACCCCAAAAAAAGAAAGAAAGAAAAAAATAAAAGCACGGAATTGTACACTTTAAAAGAGTGAGGGGCTCGGCATGGTGGTGCATGCCAGTTATCCCAACACTCTGGGAGGCTGAGGCAGGAGGATGCAAATGCAAGCCCAACCTGGGCAACTTAGTGACTTACTGAGATCCTGTCTCAAAATAAAAAATAAAAAAGGGCTGGGGATACAGCTCAGTATGAAGCCCCTGTATTCAATCCCCAGTACTGGAAAAAAAAAAAAAAAAAGACAGAGGTGGAAGACAGCAGCTATGTTTGGTTCTTCCTGTCACCCTCTCCAATCCTATTGTCTCCAGCTCAGGAGAGGCCTAGGTCACTCTGCTGAGGTGACAGAATTCTTTCCCTAAGAGCCTTTCCTGTCTCTTGGCCCTGTGCCCAGCATCCATCCCCTCCTACCTGTGGTGGGGGCAGGGTTTGCAGCAGTGGCTGGTGGAACTTCCAGAGGCATCCTCACGGCTGTGGGCTCAGTGGGCAGGAAAGTGGAGTTGGGGCACAAGATCGGACATGCTTTGGTCTTCTCA